>JACEEZ010007691.1:134765-149765 GCA_016584305.1 Chionoecetes opilio
CTGAAACTCATGCCAAAGACTACTCTATACTGAACTTGCTACTCGTGCCCCGCGCCAACCCGCCCATGACCAGTGGAGGCCAGTTTTGCGATTCCTGACATTTTCGAACATCACCCCCATTTCCCTTCCTGTGGTTTATCATTATAAATGATATAGTGTTATCATCGTAAATGTTTGCTCTATAATATTATCAAATAAAAAACAGTAAAATACACTAAAGAAATGCCATTATAAGAGAGTGAAGAAATATGCATGAACATTCACTTAAATTCTTCGCCATTTAATATTTTGCGTGAAGACTTTTTACATGCAACATATCAATAGAAGCGGAATTGTATTAGCTTTCCATTGCTATATTTCGTTTTCTGATAAATGAATTATAACCATGCATAAATTAGCGTTTACTAAATAAATAACATCATCAATCGGGTAATTTTCCCGATTGATGAGGTTATTTATTTAGTTAACGCTAATTTATACATCGTGATAATTCATTTATCAGAAGAAAAAAATATATAACTAAATAAATTACCTCATCTAAAATAAATATATAAATATATAAAATCATCAATCGGGTCATTTTCCCGATTGATGATTTTATATATTTATTTAACGCTAATTTATGCATGGTTTTAATTCATTTATCAGAAAACAAAATATATCAATGGAAAGCTAATACAATTGCGCTTCTATTGATAACCTTCGTGATAAAAGTTGACTCTCAAAGATCTCTCTCTCTCTCTCTCTCTCTCTCTCTCTCTCTCGAGAGAGAGAGAGAGAGAGAGAGAGAGAGAGAGAGAGAGAGAGAGATTTAGTAAAATATATAAATTCATCATTTACAGAAAGATAAAAACTAGACATTCATTTAAAAGTGAAATCTTCATAAACGGAAAGGATCCTAAACGTTTGGTGTCTAAGTGTTGTTTTTTGTGGAAGTCCAAGTGGAAGTCCAAGTGGAAGGCCGCAGCGGAGCACCGGGGAGACCAAACCCAAGGGCGGGGCGGTGCTGCTCTCACCTGGTGCCGCGACTGCCTGACCTCGGTGGCCAGCAGCGAGTAGCGAGCCCATTGTTGCAGGGAGTTGGCTGGCAGTAACAGCTACAATGTAGAATATCTACTGTTTCTGATCAACGATGCTTTCTCTTCTTGTGGGTCTCGGCAGCCTTGGGTGGCGCCTCTGTCTTGGGATTGTGGGTCCTGGCAGCCTTGGGTGGCGCCTCTGTCTTGGGATTGCGGGTGCGTCTGTCAGGGGTCTGGAGCCTGGGCGCCTCTGTCTTGGGATTGTGGGTCCTGGCAGCCTTGGGTCGCACCTCTGTCTTGGGATAATTACTGGCGGCCTTGCGTTGCGCTTCTGTCATAGGGATGAACATCAAACTAGCCTTGGGTGGCGCCTCTGTCTTGGGAGCCTTGGGTGGCGGGTCTGTCATATGGATGAACATCAAACCAGCCTTAGGTGGCGCCTCTGTCTTGGGGCTGGCAGCCTTGGGTGGCGGGTCTGTCATAGGGATGAAGACCAAACCAGCCTTGGATGGCGCCTCTGTCTTGAGACTGGCAGCCTTGGGTGGCGAGCCCTGTCATAGGGATGAAGACCAAACCAGTCTTGGGTGGCGCCTCTGTCTTGAGACTGGCAGCCTTGGGTGGCGGGTCTGTCATAGGGATGAAGACCAAACCAGCCTTGGGTGGCGCCTCTGTCTTGAAACTGGCAGCCTTGGGTGGCGGGTCTGTCATAGGGATGAAGACCAAACCAGTCTTGGGTGGCGCCTCTGTCTTGAGACTGGCAGCCTTGGGTGGCGAGTCTGTCATAGGGATGAACATCAAACCAGCCTTGGGTGGCTCCTCTGTCTTGGGGCTGACGGCCTTGGGTGGCGAGTCTGTCATAGGGATGAAGACCAAACCAGTCTTGGGTGGCGCCTCTGTCTTGAGACTGGCAGCCTTGGGTGGCGGGTCTGTCATAGGGATGAAGACCAAACCAGTCTTGGGTGGCGCCTCGGTCTTGAGACTGGCAGCCTTGGGTGGCGAGTATGTCATAGGGATGAACATCAAAGTAGCCTTGGGTGGCGCCTCTGTCTCGAGACTGGCAGCCTTGGGTGGCGAGTATGTCATAGGGATGAACATCAAAGTAGCCTTGGGTGGCGCCTCTGTCTCGAGACTGGCAGCCTTGGGGGTGGCGAGTTTGGTGCTATCGTGGCATGAACCTCACGTCCAGCCTTGTGTGGGCCTCATCACGTTCGGGCAGCTTCCCTCTTCGGTCTTCACGCCTTCGTCGTCGGGCACATCAACCTCATCGCTCGGGCAGCTTCCCTCTTCAGTCTTCACGCCCTCGTCGCTGGGGACATCTGCCTCATCGCTCGGGCAGCTTCCCTCTTCGGTATTCACGCCTTCATCGCCGGGCACATTAGTGTCATCGTTCACCTTTTCCTAAGCTACGTCGCCGATGCTTTCCTTGTCCCTCAAAGCTTCAGACTCGCAGGCCGCGGCTGTAGCGGTTTCCTCTGTTGTCAACGCTATTTTCTTTGGCTCTTCATTGTTGAGTGCGTCGACAGGGACAGGAAGGTCAGGCGCAGGAGCTTCATCGGCTGTTTTCAGATTCTCCTCACTAGTGAAGAGTTCTTCCTGGTGTTTTCGCGGCCCATCTGCTGGCAAGTCCATCCCACAGTGCCGGTCAGGAAACACTTGTACTCGCAGAGAAACATTCAGCGGAGTAAAAGTTGATATATCCAGTGACAGATGAATGTTTCCGTGAGCGATGGATTGTTTCTGTAAACACTAAATCAACTTTCCCGGTATTAGTATCTTTTTACGCAGTGTTTTTCGTCCTCTCTTCACCTTAATCCTGACGCAGGTGTCTGCGTGGAGGGTGTTGATAGACTCCTGGTTCAGGGTCACCGGGCAGTCAGGGAACACCTTCACGGCGTCAAATATGTTCTTACTCCGTGCAGGGTCGAGGTCAATGGTCGCCACGGGAACAAAGTGCCTCTTCTTGTAGCAACAGCAGGTGTCTATTCGCTCAGCCACCAGGTGGATAGCTGTCACGTGCTTTCCTTCAGGGAGGCGAACCGTGCAAGTCACTGATTCTGGGTTGACCATCGTGATATACTTTACTTTCCAAGAGGTCTGTTGCGCACCATAGGTTCTCATATTAAAGAAGTCAATACAGTACAATCTTGGAACCTTTTATGTTCAGCTAGGAGTTGGCTTGAGTAGGCGCCGTCCTAGGTATCGTAGCTTGGAGGTTCACCCTCGTGGTCGTTAAGGAACAATACACATGAGTAAATACGGAATAATGACTCTTATGTAGCGTCTTTTCCTCACCACCCCAACTCCAACCTCATTGGTTCCAATATGCTGGCCGCACCAACACCTTCATAGTACAGAATAATGACTCTTATGTAGAGTGTTACTGTAAGCATCTTTCCCTCGCCCCTCAACTCCAGCCTCATCAGGTTCCAACCTGCTGGCCGCACCAACACCTTCATAAGGGGTTACGGCTCTTACCTACACTGTGTTGTCATCGGCGCAATATCTACACGACTATCGATCAACCAATCCAAGCTATCCCTCACTTCCTCCCTCTATACCCCCCCCCCCCCGCGGAGCCCTCTACAGACCCCCCGGATTGCAGGGAGAGAGAAGAGAGAGAGAGAGAGAGAGCCCTGCGCTTTATCTTCCATGGGAAGACGCTGGTGCCCCGGGGCGAGGTGGAAGTGCTGGGGGTCACCTACATCTGCAGACCGACCTTCAGAGCCCACATCGAGCGGCTCGCCAGAGAGGCTTCGGGGAAGCTGGCATCCCTAAGGAGGATGTCGAGGCTTCTTGACAGCCAGGGGATGGAGATCCTGTACGAAGCGCAGGTTCGCTCCTCCATGGAGTACGCGTCCCTTGCGGGGTGCGACGCGGCGAACAAGTGCCTCGCTCTACTTGATGAGGTCCGGGGTCGCGCGGTGAGGCTTATCGGGGACTGCACAGCTAAAATCTAAAAATATTTATACTCTATTTAAACTATTATATTCTAACTATTCTAACTCTATTTAGACTTTGAGCACAGCCTCCAGCACCGCCGAGACGTGGCGGACGTCACCGTGATGTACAAGGTGCATCACCTGCGGGAAGGAGGACAGAAGGATGGCCGGAGAAAGAAAGCCTTGATGGTTATAAAGTGACAGACAAGTAACCTTTGTTGTATGTACTGACTGAAACACAAACTCCTTCGTTAACCTCCATTACTTGGCGACATTCCAAACGACCTGAACTAAAATACACACTGCTTCGGCTTTGTATTTCTGATTTCCCCAAGTATTAATGTATAGGAGAGCGTCCCAATACAATAAACATGCAGCGAAAACACATCATACACAACTAAGAGAGTAGAAATGGTAAAGAAAACGGTAAGATTGTAGTAAAGTGAGAAACACGGAAGGAGCCCCCCGGGTGGGGCAGGCAGGATTTTTATAGTGACGCCTGTGATTAGAGGCTCATGCCGCCCCCCTGTGTTCTACGATGCACTCGCCGTCGAAGGTATAGTTAATGTGGGCAGCATGTGGGTGTTCTTGGGCCAGTCGACGATAACAAAAAGATTTTTACACCCCTCGGGGATCGAACTTAGCACACCAAGCACGCCACTTGCACTTGCAGGCGCTAACCACTCTGCCACTGCTTCTCCTGTTGAAATGTAAACCCCCTGTCCACCCGCCCCCCTCTGCTCTGAATGTAAGTGATGGTGATGTTATTTTGTTTCTATTTATGTTTTAGGCTATGGGGATTATAGTAATGATGATAATGATAGTGGTTTATTTAGAGGCAAAAAAAGAGAGGGGGATTGTTGGTGGCGATAATAGTAGTAGTAGTAGTAGTACTGTAGTAGTAGTAGTAGTAGTAGTACTGTAGTAGTAGTAGTAGTAGTAGTAGTAGTAGTACTGTAGTAGTAGTAGTAGTAGTAGTAGTACTGTAGTAGTAGTAGTACTGTAGTAGTAGTAGTAGTAGTAGTAGTAGTAGTACTGTAGTAGTAGTAGTAGTACTGTAGTAGTAGTAGTACTGTAGTAGTAGTAGTAGTAGTAGTAGTAGTACTGTAGTAGTAGTAGTACTGTATAGTAGTAGTAGTAGTAGTAGTAGTACTGTAGTAGTAGTAGTAGTAGTAGTAATGTAGTAGTAGTAGTTTAGTTAGTAGTACGTAGTAGTAGTATAGTAGTAGTAGTAACGTAGTAGTTAGTTAGTACTGTAGTAGTAGTAGTATAGTAGTACTGTATAGTAGTAGTAGTAGTAGTAGTAGTAGTAGTAGTAAGTAGTACTGTAGTAGTAGTAGGGAGTAGTAGTACTGTAGTAGTAGTAGTAGTATGTAGTAGTAGTAGTAGTAGAGTAAGTAGTAGTAGTAGTAGTAGTACTGTAGTAGTAGTAGTAGTTATAGTAGTACTGTAGTATAGTAGTAGTTTGTACTGTAGTGTAGTAGTAGTAGTAGTACTGTAGTAGTATGTAGTAGTAGTAGTACTGTAGTAGTAGTATGTAGTAGTAGTAGTAGTTAGTAGTAGTATACGTAGTAGTAGTAGTGTAGTAGTAGTAGTAGTAGTAGTAGTAGTAGTACTGTAGTAGTAGTAGTTATAGTATAGTAGTAGCTGTAGTAGTAGTAGTAGTAGAGTAGTAGTAGTGTAGTAGTGTAGAGTAGTAGTAGTTACGTAGTAGTATTAGGAGTAGTACTGTAGATAGTAGTACTGTAGTTAGTAATGGTAGTATTAGAGTGTAGTGTTAGGAGTAGTATTAGTAATAGTATTACTAGAATCATGTATTATAGCATAGTAGATGTATGATATATTAATAATACTATAGTAATAGTATATATATAATGATATATAGTATATATATATATTATTATGTATTATGCACTCAGTATGAGCGCATACCTCCGGCCGAATATTTCATCAATTCGTTGCCATGGCAACAGTTGTCAATAGATTTCATCCAAAATTGAATCAGTTCTTCCTTATACCAAATAGACTTGGTATACCGAGTTTGGTCCAAATCTATTCGTAACTTGTCGAGAAATCCTGTACACTAACAAACAGACAGACAGACAGACAAGACAGACAGACAGACAGACAGATCGGGGTGAAAACATAACCCCTCCATCTTCGTTGGCGGAGGTAATTACGGAAAACTACAACCGCGCACTGGCACACACACACACACACACACACACACACACACACACACACACACACACACACACACACACACACACACACACACACACACACACACACATTGTTTTTCATGTTATTCTTATCAGAGCTTGGTTATGAAGAAAGGAGGGATATATACATCTGACGAGAGAGAGAGAGAGAGAGAGAGAGAGAGAGAGAGAGAGAGAGAGAGAGAGAGAGAGAGAGAGAGAGAGAGAGAGAGAAGATGGCTGGCTGCATCATAGGGTCATCTCAATATAGGATAGACGGGGGAGATTACAGAACGAGCCGGATTGAAGCCAAACAAAAGATTAAGACAGCTTAGAAAAGAAGAAAAATGGAATGTGGAAAGAATTTTTTTTTTTTGCATCTTATTGTGGAAAGTCATTATGGAGATGGCAGATGAGGGAAGCCCCAACGCTGGCTTTGTTTTGTGTGGTTGCCAACAATGCGTCTGGCGGAGAATGACGACTGTGGAAAAAAAACAAGTAAAACATATTGTTCTAATATGCAAGATCCGCAATAATTCTTAACGAACATAATCTTTGCCTACCTTATAGTATAAATGAGAAGGATTTTATTCATCATTTCCTCACGCCTTTCCTTTCCTCTCTTCCCTTGCCGCCGCTCTTCTCATCATTTCCTCACTCCTTTCCTTTCCTCTCTTCCCTTGCCGCCGCTCTTCTCATCATTTCCTCACTCCTTTCCTTTCCTCTCTTCCCTTGCCGCCGCTCTTCTCATCATTTCCTCACTCCTTTCCTTTCCTCTCTTCCCTTGCCGCCGCTCTTCTCATCATTTCCTCACGCCTTTCCTTTCCTCTCTTCCCTTGCCGCCGCTCTTCTCATCATTTCCTCACTCCTTTCCTTTCCTCTCTTCCCTTGCCACCGCTCCGCCCAATTCCCTGCCTTCCTCCACTTTCCTACTATTTTCACAGTCCTTTCCTCTTGCCTCGCCATCTTTTCGTAAGTTCATCTCTGGCTCCTTCCCTCCAGTTTTCCTTGATCTGTGAAATATTGCAGCTCAAAATCGACAGGTAATAATTTGATGGGCAGCAGATCGACGTCTCGAATTTAGCTTTGGGTTGTGGAGCAAAGATCGTGTTACATAAGAACATAAGAAAATATGGAAGCAACAAGAAAAGAAGAAGCTACAATTATTCCAATAATTTACTTACCACGCAAGTCAAACTGACGGGTCGATAATTTGACATGAATCCTCTATTACACTTCTTAAATATGGGGACTACATCTCCTTTCCTCCACATCAGCGGCACCTCCCCTAGATCAACCGATATCCTAAAAATTTGTACTAACGACTAACTAACAACCTCTTTGCATTCTTTGAATACCCTGGGATAAACTTCATCTGGTCCTGGTGACTAAAACTTCTTCATTCTATCTATACCCTCTTCCATCATTTCCTTAGTTATCACAATATCTTTGAGTTTCTCATCATCATTTCCTCTACATCTCTGTTCCTCTTCCATCTCTTGGAAGGAACAGTGTTTTCAGGTGGGTTTGCAAGAATACGTGTTGGTGAAGGAGTTTTCATACCCAAGGTGAAGGTTAATCAAGGTTGGGAAAAGGGTGGGGGGGGGAGGCAAGGAGATGTGCCATATATATGTTGAGCATAAAGTACGATGGGGAAAGAGTATATAGCGGCTTGGAGGGAAGAGTTAGGGAGCGGTGCGCCTAAGCAGGGTGAAGGATGGGAGGAAGGAGAGGCCACTTAACTAGGAGCTTAAGTAAGGAGGAAGGATAGGATGAAATACAAGGGGAGGCAGGCATAAAAAATACACTGGGGGGTAGAGAGAAGAGAGAGGGAGAGAGAAAAAGAGAGAGAGAGAGAGAGAGAGAGAGAGAGAGAGAGAGAGAAGAGAGAGAGAGAGAGAGAGAGAGAGAAGAGAGAGAGAGATTTGAGAGAGAGAAGAGAGAAGAGAGGAGAGAGAGAGAAGAGAGAGAGAGAAGATGACTGGCTGCATCGTAGAGTCATCTCAATATAGGATAGACGGGGGAGATTAAAGAACGAGCCGGATTGAAGCCAAAAAAATGAAGACAGTGTAGAAAAAAAATAAAAATGGAATGTGGAAAGAAATAAGTTTTTTTTTTTTTTTTTTTGAGAGAGAGGGAGAGAGAGAGAGAGAGAGAGAGAGAGGAGAGAGAGAGAGAGAGAGAGAGAGAGAGAGAGAGAGAGAGGGGAGAGAGAGAGAGAGAGAGAGAGAGAGAGAGAGAGAGAGAGAGAGAGAGAGAGAGAGAGAGAGATTTAGTAAAATGTATAAATTCATCATTTACAGAAAGATAAAAACTAGACATTCATTTAAAAGTGAAATCTTCATAGACAGAAAGGATCCTAAACACCATTCTGTATTTTTTTTCTTAACGCGTTTGGTGTCTAAGTGTTGTTTTTTGTGGAAGTCCAAGTGGAAGTCCTAGTGGAAGGCCGCAGCGGAGCACCGGGGAGACCAAACCCAAGGGCGGGGCGGTGCTGCTCTCACCTGGTGCCGCGACTGCCTGGCCTCGGTGGTCAGCAGCGAGCAGCGAGCCCATTGTTGCAGGGAGTTGGCTGGCAGTAACAGCTACAGTGTAGAATATCTACTGTTTCTGATCAACGATGCTTTCTCTTCTTGTGGGTCTCGGCAGCCTTGGGTGGCGCCTCTGTCTTGGGATTGTGGGTCTCGGCAGCCTTGGGTGGCGCCTCTGTCTTGGGATTGTGGGTCCTGGCAGCCTTGGGTGGCGCCTCTGTCTTGGAATTGTGGGTCCTGGCAGCCTTGGGTGGCGCCTCTGTCTTGGGATTGCGGGTCCTGGCAGCCTTGGGTGGCGCCTCTGTCTTGGAATTGTGGGTCCTGGCAGCCTTGGGTGGCGCCTCTGTCTTGGGATTGTGGGTCCTGGCAGCCTTGGGTGGCGCCTCTGTCTTGGGTTTGTGGGTCCTGGCAGCCTTGGGTGGCGCCTCTGTCTTGGAATTGCGGGTCCTGGCAGCCTTGGGTGGCGCCTCTGTCTTGGGATCGTGGGTCCTGGCAGCCTTGGGTGGCACCTCTGTCTTGGGACAAGTCCTGGCGGCCTTGATTGTCGCCTATGTCATAGGGATGAACATCAAACTAGCCTTGGGTGGCGCCTCTGTCTTGGGAGCCTTGGATGGCGGGTCTGTCATAGGGATAAACATCAAACCAGCCTTAGGTGGCGCCTCTGTCTTGGGGCTGGCAGCCTTGGGTGCGAGTCTGTCATAGGGATGAACATCAAACCAGCCTTGGGTGGCGCCTCTGTTTTGAGACTGGCAGCCTTGGGTGGCGAGTCTGTCATAGGGATGAACATCAACCAGCCTTGGGTGGCGCCTCTGTCTCGGGAGCCTTGGGTGGCGGGTCTGTCATAGGGATAAACATCAAACCAGCTTTAGGTGGCGCCTCTGTCTTGGGGCTGGCAGCCTTGGTTGGCGGGTCTGTCATAGGGATGAACATCAAACCAGCCTTGGGTGGCGCCTTTGTCTTGAGACTGGCAAGTTTGGGTGGTGAGTCTGTCATAGGGATGCACATCAAACCAGCCTTGGGTGGCGCCTCTGTCTTGAGACTGGCAAGTTTGGGTGGCGAGTCTGTCATAGGAATGAACATCAAACCAGCCTTGGGTGGCGCCTCTGTCTTGAGACTGGCAAGTTTGGGTGGCGAGTCTGTCATAGGGATAAACATCAAACCAGTCTTGGGTGGCGCCTCTGTCTTGAGACTGGCAGCCTTGGGTGGCGGGTCTGTCATAGGGATGAAGACCAAACCAGCCTTGGGTGGCGCCTCTGTCTTGGGGCTGACGGCCTTGGGTGGCGGGTCTGTCATAGGGATGAAGACCAAACCAGTCTTGGGTGGCGCCTCTGTCCTGGGGATGAGGGTCATGGCAGCCTTTGGTGGCGCCTCTGCCTTGGGGATGAGGGTCATGGTAGCCTTGGGTGGCGCCTCTGTCCTGGAGATGAGGGTCATGGCAGCCTAGGGTGGCGCCTCTGCCTTGGGGATGAGGGTCATGGCAGCCTTGGGTGGCGCCTCTGCCTTGGGGATGAGGGTCATGGCTGCCTTGGGTGGCGCCTATGTCCTGGGGATGAGGGTCTTGGCAGCCTAGGGTGGCGCCTCTGTCCTGGGGATGAGGGTCTTGGCAGCCTTGGGTGGCGCCTCTGCCTTGGGGATGAGGGTCTTGGCAGCCTTGGGTGGCGCCTCTGTCCTGGGGATGAGGGTCTTGGCAGCCTTGGTTGGCTTTTGTATCTCGTGTTTCTTGATCTCTGCGGGGATGAGAGCTGTTTGCTCCACCTACAGAAAGGCGTAGTCATCCCGACAGCGGGACGGGAAGTAGAACTTGGCGGGGCCAGAGGAGGTCTTGGCGAGCAACTCCTGCACGCTCACTCTCAGCTTGACGATTTTCTTTCTTCCCCGCATCAACTTCACCTTGAGCTGAGCCCCTTTCCTGCTGGGCACAGTGAAGGTGATGTTGGTGTCAAACTGCTGCTGCGTCAAGACATAAGTGTCCTCGCCTGGGCGTGGCTGCGGGCAGAGGGGGCAGGGGCACGGCTGGAGGTTGAGGGGTATGCGCAGCAGAGGCCACGAGAAGAATCCTCTTGGTCCGACCCAGAGAGTGGTGGGCAGCTTCTCGTCGAAAATATGCATGAGCTTCACTTTCTTAATGTTCAGGGTAGTCATGACGCTGACTCGAGAGACTATGTTCTTACTGGAGCACCTCGCGTTGACGTACTTGAGCAATATTAAGGATGATTTTCACAGATATTGGAACTTTCGGGTCTAACTCCTACCTCTTAGATCCAACCTCAGCACATAGCACACAGTAGTCAAGATATAGAAACACTCCGGCCGTTCTCCCTATTCAGAGCTTATTATAGGGTAACGTGGTACAAGTAAGGAGGAGGAGGAGGAGTAGGAGGAGGAGGAGGAGGAGGAGGAGGAGGAGGGAGGAGGAGGAGGAGGAGGAGGAGGAGGAGGATAGCTATAGAAAGAGAAGAAGCACAGAAGTAGCAAGGAGATAAATGCTTCATCTTGCCACCAGGTTACTGCGATCGTTGTCCACTTTGCTTTATGTTTACTGGGAGTGCGAGGAAGAATTGTTGAGAGAGACGGAGACGGAGACGGAGACGGAGACGGTGGATTATGGTAATGATTAGGAGCAAGGTGATGCATGAGGTGTATTTGAGACCCACGTGGAGCGCCATCAATTTGTCCATCATTACTTGTTACTTTACCATATATAATTAGAGGGGTAGGATATTATATACCCTTAATAGGGGTACAATAATATACCCCTAATATATAATTATATAGATACTTTAATAAATTATGTGAAAATACTTGGATCGTATATATAGGTTTGGTGAGGGTAGGTTAGGTCAGGTTTAAATTATTTTGTTTTGCCAATGAAATTATTAGCCCTAGAGGAAACATTAATAGGGTAACAACAAATAAACGTTAATCTTGAGGTGTTTTACCTATTGATATAATAGGTATCTCAAAAAAGGGGTACACCTTTGATTTACCGAAAAAAATAATATTTTCTTAAATAGCTCGAAAAATATGAGTTTTACAGGAAATTTCTAGAAACTTTGCTTCTATGCATATTTACTCTTGGCCTAATAGTTACGGAGTAAAATGCATTTATAAGGAAACATTGGGTGAAATATATCTGTGATATTAATACCCTATTTAATAATCCCTATTAAGAGTATATGTAATAATAGGGGTAGATATGATATACCAAAATTACCAGTACTCTATACTGGACTTGCTACTCGTGCCCCGCGCCAACCCGCCCATGACCAGTGGAGGCCAGTTTTGCGATTCCTGACATTTTCGAACATCACCCCCATTTCCCTTCCTGTGGTTTATCATTATAAATGATATAGTGTTATCTTCGTAAATGTTTGTTCTATAATATTACCAAATAAAAAAACAGTAAACTACACTAAAGAAATGCCATTATAAGAGAGTGAAGAAATATGCATGAAATATAATATTCACTTAAACTCTTCGCCATTCAATATTTTGCGAGAAAACATTTCAGATGAAACATATCAATAGAAGCGGATTTTCATTAGCTTTCCATTTGTATATTTCGTTATCTGATAAATGAATTACCACCATGCATAGATTAGCGTTAACTAAAAAAATAACACCATCAATCGTATCGGCAAGTAAAAAAGTGTTCCATGAATACAGTAGACTATGGTTTATCAGTATAAATGATACACTGTTATCTTCGTAAATGATTGTTCTATTAAATTATCAAATAAAAAACTGTAAAATACACTAAAGCAATGCCATTATGAGACTGAAGAAATATGCATGAACGTAACGTAACGTAACATGAACAATTCACTTAAACTCTTCGCCATTTAATATTTTGCGTGAAGACTTTTTACATGCAACATATCAATAGAAGCGGAATTGTATTAGCTTTCCATTGATATATTTCGTTTTCTGATAAATGAATTAGAACCATACATAAATTAGCGTTAACCTCATCAATTGGAAAAATTACCCGATTGATGATGTTATTTATTTAGTTAACGCTAATTTATGCATGGTTCTAATTCATTTATCAGAAAACGAAATATATCAATGGAAAGCTAATAAAATGTTGCTTCTATTGATATATTTCATATAAAATGTTTTCTTGAAAAATATTAAATGACGAAGAGTTTAAGTGAATATTAAGTTCATGCATATTTTTTCACTCTCTCATAATGGCATTTCTTTAGAGTATTTTACAGTTTTTTATTTGATAATATTATAGAACAAGCATTTACGAAGATAACGGTATATCATTTATACTGATAAACCATAGGAAGGGAAATGGGAGTGTTGTTCGAAAATGTCAGGAATCGCAAAACTGGCCTCCACTGGAAATAGCCCAAAATGAGTAGCAAGTCCAGTATTGAGCAGTCTTTGCTCATGCCCTTTATATTTCTGCCCGTAATCATGTCAAATCTTTACTTCAACTTACCAAAAACTCTTTCATTCATAGAAAATGTCAAAATCTTTCTGAATCAAATTCCTCTCGTGACTTCTGGCATCTAGCAAATAACATCTCTAACAATTTTTCTTCTTCATTTTTCCCTCCTATGCTTCACCCAGATGGCTCCACAGCTGTCTCATCTATTTCTAAAGCTGAACTCTTCGCTCAAACCTTTGCTAAAAATTCCACTCTGGTTGATGAAGGGCTTGTTCCTCCTTCTCCTCCACCCTCTGACTTTATTATGCCTGTCATTAAGATCCTTCGTAATGATGTTTTCTTTGCCCTTTCTGGCCTAGATCCTCAGAAGGCTTACGGTCCTGACGGAGTCCCTCCTATTGTTCTCAAAAACTGTGCTTCTGTGCTTGCACCCTGCCTGGTCAAACTTTTCCGTCTTTGTCTATCTACTTCCACCTTTCCTTCTTGCTGGAAGTTTGCTCACATCCAACCTGTTCCTAAGAAGGGTGACCGTTCTAATCCTTCAAACTACCGTCCTATAGCTTTGACTTCCTGCCTTTCTAAAGTTTTTGAATCTATACTTAATAAGAAGATTCTTAAGCATCTATCTGCTCACAATCTTCTATCTGATCGTCAGTACGGTTTCCGTAAAGGGCGATCTGCTGGCGATGTTTTAGCTTTCCTAACTGAATCTTGGTCATCCTCCTTTAGGGGTTTCGGTGAAACTTTTACTGTTGCCCTTGACATATCAAAAGCTTTTGATAGAGTCTGGCACAAATCTTTAATTTCCAAACTACCCTCATTCGGTTTCTATCATTCTCTCTGTAACTTCATCTTAAGTTTCCTTTCAAACCGTTCTATTGCAGCTACTGTAGACGGACATTGTTCTTCTCCTAAATCTATCAATAGTGGTGTTCCCCAGGGTTATGTCCTATCACCCACTCTCTTTCTATTATTCATTAATGATCTTCTAAGTCTAACTCAAAGCCCTATCCACTCCTACGCTGATGATTCTACCCTGCATTTTTCAACGTCGTTTATTAGACGTCCAACTCAACAGGAACTAAGTGATTCACGGAGAGATGCCACCGAGCGCCTAACTTCTGATCTTTCTATAATTTCTGATTGGGGCAAAGCAAACCTTGTTTTGTTCAATGCCTCATAAACCCAATTTCTTCACCTATCTACTCGACAAAACCTACCAGATAACTATCCCCTCTTCTTCAATGACACTCAACTGTCTCCTTCTTCTACAATGAACATTCTAGGACTAACCTTTACTAATATCTGAACTGGAAATCTCACATCCCATCTCTTGCTAAAACAGCTTCTAAGAAGTTAGGTGTCCTGTGGCGTCTGCGTCCTTTTTTTTCTCCTCCCAATTGCTTGCTCTCTACAGGGGCCTTATCCGCCCATGTATGGAGTATGTCTCACATGTTTGGGAAGAATCCACTCATACAACTCTCCTAAACAGGGTTGAGTCAAAAGCTTTTCGTCTCATCAACTCCCCTCCTCTGACTGACTGCCTTCAATCTTTAAATCACCGACGCAATGTTGCTTCTCTTGCTCTCTTCTACCGTTATTTTCATGCTCACTGCTCTTCTGAACTTGCTAACTGCATGCCTCCCCTCCTCCCGCGGCCTCGCTGCACAAGACTTTCTACTCATTCTCATCCCTATTCTGTCCATCTTCCTAATGCAAGAGTTAATCAGTATCTTTACTCTTTCGTCCCTTTCACTGGTAAACTCTGGAACTCTCTTCCTGTTTCTATTTTTCCACTTTCCTATGACTTAAATCTTTTCAAAAGAAGAGTAACAAGACACCTCCGGAACTAAATTGGCACACCCCTCTTTTTTATATTATTCTCTTACTGTCTTCTTTATAGGGACT
>JACEEZ010007691.1:152265-169765 GCA_016584305.1 Chionoecetes opilio
TATCAATTTCTCCATACCCATGTTTTGTTCCTCACCCATCAATGTAGTACACGTTGATTCGGGGATTTTAATAATTTTATTCTGTTTCTTTTTGTGATTTAGTTTTATATTTCTTCTTTAACATAAAATAAAATACACCAGTTTAAGTCACGGCCACTGTCTCTTCACTGTTTCGGGTTTTTCTAGCATATTTTTATACTTCATTATTGATGTATATCTGATTTTATGGCTAACAACAAACAATTTTATGTAGCAAAGGAAAGCTCTGGGCGTGAAGAGGTTAAGACTATTTTTCATTCTCGCACTGTCCAGTGTCTAGTATTTTGTCAATTTAGTTGAGTTATGGTGACGCGCGGGCGAGTGTGTCCTGCCGAAGTGACTCCTTGCAGAAATCAGTGATTATACTGTTATAAAAACTGTATTACTTCATCCTAACAAATGCTTCTGCCCAGACCCTGATTATCCTATAGGCTAGTATAGGCCCCTCAAGCTTGGGGGCCCCAAACCTGGGGTCCCTGCTAAAAGATTTCCAAATATTTATTTTTTTGAAAAATGATATTTTGCATTGCTGAATAATTCATTTAACTTAAAATAAAATTACAAATAATTTGAGATAAAAGGCCCCTGTTTGAGGCCTTTATTTGAGATAAAGGGCCCCTGTTTGAGACCTTTATTTGAGATAAAGGGCCTCTGTTTGAGGCCTTTGAGATAAAGGGCCCCTTTTTGAGGCCTTTATTTGAGATAAAGGGCCTCTGTTTGAGGCCTTTATTTGAGATAAAGAGCCTCTGTTTGAGGCCTTTATTTGAGATAAAGGGCCTCTGTTTGAGGCCTTTATTTGAGATAAAGGGCCCCTGTTTGAGGCCTTTATTTGAGATAAAGGGCCTCTGTTTGAGGCCTTTATTTGAGATAAAGGGCCTTTGTTTGAGGCCTTTATTTGAGATAAAGGGCCTCTGTTTGAGGCCTTTATTTGAGATAAAGAGCCTCTGTTTGAGGCCTTTATTTGAGATAAAGGGCCTCTGTTTGAGGCCTTTATTTGAGATAAAGGGCCCCTGTTTAAAGGCCTTTATTTGAGATAAAGGGCCCCTGTTTGAGGCCTTTATTTGAGATAAAGGGCCCTGTTTGAGGCCTTTATTTGAGATAAAGGGCCTTGTTTGAGCCTTTATTTGAGATAAAGGGCCCCTGTTTGAGGCCTTTATTTGAGATAAAGGGCCCTGTTTGAAGCCTTTATTTGAGATAAAGGGCCTTTGTTTGAGGCCTTTATTTGAGATAAAGGGCCCCTGTTTGAGGCCTTTATTTGAGATAAAGGGCCTCTGTTTGAGGCCTTTATTTGAGATAAAGGGCCTCTGTTTGAGGCCTTTATTTGAGATAAAGGGCCCCTGTTTGAGGCCTTTGTTTGAGATAAAGGGCCCCTGTTTGAGGCCCTTTATTTGAGATAAAGGGCCTCTGTTTGAGGCCTTTATTTGAGATAAAGGGCCCCTGTTTGAGGCCTTTTATTTGAGATAAAGGGCCCCTGGTTGAGGCCCTTTATTTGAGATAAAGGGCCTCTGTTTGAGGCCTTTATTTGAGATAAAGGGCCCCTGTTTGAGGCCTTTATTTGAGATAAAGGGCCTCTGTTTGAGGCCTTTATTTGAGATAAAGGGCCCCTGTTTGAGACCCTAGCTGTAAATCATGGGGCCCCAGTCCATGTTTGTTTATCATCGTGCTAAACACAGTAAAACACTTATATGTGAATGTAGCGTATATTTTGTTTTTCAGCTCACTTTTTTTGCTATACGTACAATGTAAAAAAAAAATTACTTCAACCTTTATTTTAACTCTTTTATCTTTATCTTTATCTTTTATCTATTTTCTTATTTATCTCTTTTTTTTTTGCTGCTTTTTTATCTCAGTCCAATTATGAAGCGGCATGAAAGTGGATTTCAAAAAGAGGCAAAAGAAACAGCCACTTCAACAGCAGCTTCATCAGATTCCTAAGTTAGATCAATTCATCAAACACACTTACAAAGAAGAGACTGCTCCAGAACAAGATCCTAGTCCCCAAATTGAATCAACTGAACTCAAAGAAGGTGAATGCAGTCGTGAGCAGAATTTAGAGTCTGAGTCAGTTTGCGAGCTAGAAGAAGAAATATCACAGTTATCTCCATCCAGAAGTTCACAGGTGGAACTGGAAGTCGAACAGAGGGACATTTCCAGTGATGAAAATGAAAAGCAAAAAGAAACTGAAAATCAAAGAAGTAATGATCTTGCGAAATGGAACTCTCTGTCAGATGAAGACAGGACTTATTGGATTGACAAAGGTTCATCTGATTGGCAGCACTGGAATGACAATTTTGTAAAATCAAAGCGCATCCTCAAAAATCAAAACAGATATTGCTCTAAAGGCATCTTCCAAGGAGTAAAAGTCAATGGAGAACAATTCAATAGAGAATGGCTGGTATATTTTCCCTCAACAGGAGGCGTTTTTTGTTTTGTCTGTAAGTTATTTTATTCTTCAAGTGGAGCTTTGGTAACACATGGTTTCTCTGATTGGAAAAACACAAACTCATGAAAACTCAATGGAGCACAGAAACTCACTACTCACTTATTTGACTAGAAAGCGCTCCACAAATTTAGATTCAAAACTCTCTGAACAGATACAAGCTGAGAAAGAGTATTGGAAACAAGTACTTCACAGATGTGTAGAAGTGATCAAAACATTAAGTGAACGTGGATTGGCTTTTAGAGGAGACAATGAAATCATAGGATCCCCCAACAATCGGAACTACTTTGGACTGTTACAACTGATTGCCAAATTGGATCTGTTTTTATGCAATCACATAGAAAACTATGGTAGTAAGGGCACTGGTTCGACTTCATATCTCTCAAAAACCATATGCGATGAGTTAATCTTGCTGATGGGAAAACGCGTGTTGCAATCTATTTTGGATGAAATAAAGCAAGCAGGCTATTTCAGCCTTAGTGTAGATTCTACCCCGAATCTTTCTCATGTGGACCAATTGACCATAAGTTTGAGATATGTGTCACCTCAAACAGGAGTTCCAGTTGAAAGATTTATAACATTCTTAAAATAGGAAGAACACACTGGTCTTTTTATGGCTAATTTGGTTATTGATATTTTAGTGAATGAATGTGGCATTGATTTCTCAAAATGTAGGGGACAATCATTCGACAACGCCGCTAACATGAGCGGGAAATACAAGGGCATGCAAGCGCACATCTTAAAGCAAAACAAATATGCAATTTTTGTTCCATGTGCCGGTCATTCGCTCAATCTGATAGGCCGAGCTGCAGTAGATTGCTGTCTTGAAGCGGTTATTTTTTTCGGCATCATCCAAGACATTTATAATTTCTTTTCATCATCAACCAAGAGATGGGCAGTATTAACTTGTTGCTTAGAACCTGGAGCTTCAGTTCCTAACACGTTGTCAGAAACTCGGTGGGAGGCCCATGCAACCGCGGTCTCTGCAGTTAAAGTAAACTTTGAGTCAATTGAAGATGCCCTTGCTCAAAAGGAGTCAAATGAACAAGAAAAAGGTGACACCCGTCTACAAGCTAAAAACATTTTAGACAAAATGTCTGTGGTAGAACTCCATATTATGCTCGAATTATGGAACTGCATTTTATCACAATTTCACAAAGTGAGCAAATCTTTGCAGGATCCTGAGATTTCTTTGGCAACCTGTGCCACTCTTTATTCTTCTCTGTCAGCATTTATTGATAGTTTAAATTTTTTTTTTGGGAAATATTGAATATAAAGCAAAAAGTTTGTTCCCAATGTTGACTATAGAAGTAGCTACATCTAAAAGGGCAAGAAAAAGAAAAAGACATTTTGATGAACTTTCTGATCCTGCAGAGCCAGAAGAGCAACTTTCTCCAGAAGATACATTTCAACTAAAGTCTTTCAATCCCATCTTGGAGGCATTGGAATCAAATCTTTCCAAAAGAGCAGAGGTGTACACATGGATTGCCCAAACTTTTTCATTCCTTAAGGCGCGATTCCACCGAGGCAACATTTTGGCAACATGTGGCATGCTACATTGTCACATACGCCAAGTGTGTTTCAACCAGTTCAACAGAAGGCAACATGTAGCATGCGACTGTGTGGCATGCGACAGGTGGCAACATGTTGCCGTATAACCTGACGCATGCGACAAGATTTAGCCTGTTGCCTAGTGTTGAACGCCTCCCCACCAGTCGCGGGAAGGATTCGATGTTGAAAGCAACAAGATGAATTGGTCTCAAGAAAAAACCGTAGAATTACAGAAGAATATAGTTAACTTGCGGTTCTATGGGATATACGATTGACAGATTACAAGAATAACCATGCTAAACTAGATGCACTGCGGGGATTAGCCGAGAAATTTAACTGTGACCTGGCAATGGTAAAGAAGAAGATCAAGAATTTGCGTACTGCTTTTCGCCGTGAGCACAAAAGCCTAACCCAAAAGAAATCTGGATCCTCTCCCATTAAGGGGACTGTTTACCTGTATGATGTGATTTTCCTCAAAATTATTGAAATTTAGATTTCCGTATCCACAGATGCTAGAACTCATTGCGGTTATGCCAGACGCACGAATTTAAAGTTTCTGTTCCATTTAAATGCCTACGCGCCAGTTTAAAGAGCCTACTATGCCAGTGCGTGGGGGTAGAGTGTTGCCATATGACGTTCATTATATTTTTTACTTAAACAAATTTCGTATTATATATATATATGATAATTTTTCTTTACGGTACATTATGTTGGGTGGAACGAAACGCCGTGATAGCGCAGGTTTTTACGGCGCTACAGCTAAGCACAAACGAAACTCGGCATTACAAACTCGGCATCAAAATGTCATAAGTTCTTTACTTTTTGTCCAATTTTAATAATTAAAAAACCATCAGATTCTCTATAAAAATTGTAAAATCTTTTATCAAGCATACTTTGTTGTGGGATAATTCACTGTCTGAGTAAATGTGTATTGAACCTTTAAAGCTCAATATCTCGAAACTAGATTTTTCAAAAATAGCACGTAGAAAAGTGTTATCATTATTTTTTTTTTTTTTTTTTTTTTTCAGGGATCAGAAGGTAGGCTCTGGAGGTTCACCTGACGACTGTGATGGTTGGCCCTCGCCCGTAGTGGCGCAGGCAGGATTTTTATAGTGACGCCTGTGATTAGAGGCTCATGCCGCCCCCCTGTGTCCTCCGATGCACTCGCAATCGAAGGTAGAGTTTATAGGCAGGACATGTGGGTGTTCTTAGGCCACTCGGAGGTGCAGAAGGTTTTGGTTTTCTTCGGGGATCGAACTCGGGTCACCGAGAACGCCAGTCGGAGACGCTAACCACTCCGCTACCGCCTCCCCGAGGAGGCGGTACATATATATAAAACCCGATATAAAAACTAAATATAACTTGTGACAAGTCTTTTGTATATCCAAGCATATCGTGTTGACAACTGGCTTAGTTTTTGTTGAATTGGTGGAAAAGGTTTTGTGGCATTCAACAGTCAACATAGGATGTAGCATGCTACAAGCAACAACGATGTTGCCTTGTCGCAGGCAACATGTCTCCTGGTTGAAAGCCGCATTCAACATATTTGTTGAAAGCCAGTCAAGTCGCATGCTACATGTTGCCTGTGTTGCCTCGGTGGAACCGCGCCTTTACTGATCTAGAAAGTTCAGAGGAAACAATGTCAACGGGAGTCAAAAACTTGATTGAAGTTGAAGGTCACATACCTGAAGATGTGGATGAGACATTCTTTGCCGAATTAAGGCATTTCCACCTTTATGTGAAAAAGAAATGTTCTGAACTAAAGAAATTCAGTCATCCAGATCTCTATACTGTAATCTTTGAAGACAAAGTTCAGTCTGCTTTCCCAAATGTTGAATCAGTTTTGAGACTTTTCCTCAGTTTGATGGTAACAAACTGTTCTGGAGAGCGAAGTTTTTCTCAGTTAAAGCGGATAAAAAATCAGCTTCGCTCTTCACTCTCTCAAGAAAAACTAACTTCACTCAGTGTAATGTGTATCGAAAGTGACAAATTGCGAGAGCTGTCATTTGATAAAATTATTGAAGACTTTGCAGGAAGCAAAGCAAGGAAAAGAATGTTTTAATTTGTGTCATTGTGTTTCAAGTAGACAACATGTTTGATTTTAGTTCAGAATGTCTAAATCTTAGAAATTTTTATAAAGCAATGATTTTAATTTTCTAGATGGTTATAAAAAATATTTTTTTCACTACGGTTGTGTTGAAATATGTGCTAATTTGGTTTGCAATAAATAGTAAAATAGTGGTATTTCTTAAAGAATATTTTTATTGACAATCAGAAGATAGCCTATACTAGTTTATGTAAAGAATTTGCAATAAGTTTACTTCTAGCTATGTAAATGTCGCTAAAATATATCACGAGTAAAAAATATTCGAGACGGGTGCGGGCGAGTTAAGGCCGGTTCCCATCAGCCCGCTTGTACGGCCGTCTTACAACAACACCGCTCAACAATGACGTCACCATCATCACCACTTGAGTGGTATTTGTGGTAACTGGGCACAGTTGGCAACTCAGCTCGAGCGGACACCGTCGAGCGGGAGAGATGACTTGAATTTAACTTTGTACGGCGGCCGTACAGCGGTACGGCGGTGCGGTAGACTTTGTTTGTGGGCCGTCACAAACTGGACGTCACCAAACAAAGTCTACCGCACCGCCGTACCGCTGTACGGCCGCCGTACAAAGTTAAATTCAAGTCATCTCTCCCGCTCGGCGGTGTCCGCTCGAGCTGAGTTGCCAACTGTGTCCAGTTACCACAAATACCACTCAAGCGGTGATGATGGTGACGTCATTGTTGTTGTATGGCGGCCGTACAAGCGGGAAGGTGGGAACCGGGCTTTAGAGGGTGGCTCCGTCTGAGCGGGCCCACAATTTAACTAGCCTAGGGGCCCCAAAAGGTCATAATCCGGCCCTGCTTCTGCCACATGCGTCTGTTACTCTTGTTTGGAGGAGTCGTGCACAGCAGATGCACAATAAATACGTGGTTTGGCCTCCTTGCAAATACAACAAGAAATGAAATACATAATATTTATATCAATCAAGAGACGGGCGTCGTAAGACTTTTTAGTTACCGACTTGTGCTATAAAGATGACAATTCCTTCTTTACTTACCATTTCTTAAACATTCAATTACTTCCTACCTTCTTTTATGGAGCTGTGCAAAGCAGACGTGTTTGAGGACTCTGCCATGGTGGTGTGGGCGTGGGCGTGGGTGTGGGTGTGGGCAGGGAAGACCAAGGATGTGAAAGTCGCTCACGTGCTTCCAGGCAAACTGCGTCAAGATGGCAGACTAATAACATCACGGCAATGTATGAAATATAAGAAAAAAAATTGCTAATATTATATAAAAACGTGCTATATTTTTTGGTTTATGCAAGTGAATACATATTACAGCATAATATACTGAGCCGAAAAAATAGAGAAAAAGTAAGCAGTTATTAGGTACCTGTGGTGCAGTTACTCCTGCGGAATATTAACCAGAATTTTTGGTAGAGAATGAAGTATAGGAAAAAAAAATTAGACAATAGCATGTATACTTGTACACGGTTTAGCTTGTTTTTTCTCTTATTTTGCATTTGACAGTAATCTCTTTTCTTCCCATGACAAGTACTTTCAAGATCAAGATCGCAGGTCAACACTTAAAAATTGTGACAGTGGCGCGGTTTGAAATGTTGTGCTGGTGAATCTCGCTGTTTGTGCAGTGTCTGTGGAGGTAATGTATATTTATAGAGGCTAATGGGGGTATCAAGGTATCATTGATGTATTTGTTGATAGTAGTGAAAGAAAACTAAGGTAGTCATTCTGGATAACAGTATTGTAAGTAAGCTGGTGTGTGTGTGTGTGTGTGGGTACAGGGAGTTCCGTACACAAGTTGTTTCGTACCCAGGTTTTCTTAGTTGTTTCGTACACTGATTTTGAGTATTTTCGTACATACCTGGTGTCGTTTCGTAACTCTAGTAGTCAAGTTCAACTCTGAGCTGAGTGTACGAAACGACTAGGGTTTCAGAGAGACTACGAAACAACTTTTTCGTGTACGAATCTATTGGTGTACGAAACAACTTGTGTACGAACTAACTGCATCCCTTTGTGTTAGGTTAAGTTTACTCTCTCAGAAGTAATATAATCAGCTATGTTAATGATAGTTTTACAAGTAATATGAGACGGAATACTGGTGGGTACCTATTTTCGCCACGGCTAGAGATACGGCGGCCGTGTTCTGGTTTTAGACAGTTTAAAGATACGGGATGAGTTGTGGGGATCTGTACTGATTGCGGTAAAATTATAGAGTCCTTTCCCGCCCTTATTAGTGGTTTTATTTCCTCCAGACCTTCACAGATCCCTTCAGATAGTAATACCTCTAAAACGTAATTATTGAATGGGGAGAGATGCCCCCTTCAACCCCCCCCTCCCCCTATATTCCCCCGCCCTGGACCCCCGAAAATAATATTAATAACTTAACCTCGCTATAACCTTAAATAACCTTACCAATAACCTCCTAGTGAGACCTAAGGGCGAGAAAGAACAAAAATTTTATCAAGTTAAGTTAAGTTATATTGAGGTTAGGTTAGTAATTTTTTTTTTTTAATCTCCCCCCCACTTTATGATTACGTTTTAGAGGTATCTGAAGGGATCTGTGAAGGTCTGGAGGAAAAAAGCCCACTATTAAGAGCGGGAAAGGACTCTATAATTTTACCCTGATTGCCATACAGTTTATTCAATGCTGTATCTCCACCTAGACTGCTGTACCTATATTAACATATGACATTTCTGTAGTATTTATTACTTTTGCCGTTTCTTTAGCGGGTAATCTCACCCTACCCAGAAGATCTGTGCCACCATACTGTAGGCCTTATATTTTTTGTGCAATAATTTTTTTTTATTTTGGTGTGTGGTGAGGTTAAGTTAGTTTTGGTTAGGTTCTATTCACCTATTTTTCTTTATTTATTCACTTTTTTACCTACATTCTCCCTGATCTTCATAGCCCTCCCCACTATCGATGGGTCAAGATTTTCATGGTCATATTATGGTTGTTATTAATTTGCACAAAAAATGAGGCCTCAAAACACTCAAAAGGAACAAAAAAACTAACAAATGGAAGAAAAAACAAAACAATACATAGTAAAAGTCAATAAAGGTAATATTTACCGACATTTCTTCATCAATCAATCATTGGGGGCATACGCCGGGGGGCGCGTCGCCTCGCCCACCCTACGATGCCACTCCCGGGGGTCACCACGCGTGAGTCCCCATGCAGGCTCCCTTCCCATACCAAGCAAATCTCGACAGGAAACATCAACTTGCCCCAGCCACGAGCCTTGTGGGCGCCCCCTTGGCCTCCTCCACGCCGGATTGTCTCTTACAGATACAACCCGATGGGAAGGATCGGTTTCAGGGTAGCTAGCGTGCTACGTGCCCATATAGCAGAAGTTGGCGCTGACGGACTATGCAGGTAATAGGCCTCGATTCAGTCTCATGGTGCAATCGCTGATTTGACACGTAATCATCCCAGCGAGACCTCCAGCGACACAGCAAAGATTACTGCATCATCGGCAAAAACAAGATCAGTGATCTTGGTGGAGAGCAAAGCGCTCGCCAAAAAGCACGGTGACGTCACAATACACACCGTGCGCACTGCCCTACTGAACACACCACAGTTTTGAAGAGAATGCTTTATTGTAGACAGACTAAGGTGGGATACAAGCTGGGAATTACAGCCGTGAGTAGATAATTTTCATAAAAAGTTTTTTATTAGTAATTTCTTTCATCTTTGAGACATTTTAATTTATATTAATTACCTAATTAACTGTGAGACATTTAGTAGTTTCACTTCAGATACATAAACTAACCCAAGACATTTTTTGTTGAGTATTGTCATCATCATCATCTTTCTGTTTAACGTCAGACATCAGATAATATCTTATGAGGTTAGACGGTCGATGATACACCTCCAACTATCTATTCATTGCCTCAACCTCTTGTATTGTATTTTACAGTTTTCAACAAAATGTTGGGTCAGTGCTCCATCATCTTTCCTCAGCATTGTCACTTCTTTAATTTACATTTTGCTTCATGTATTCATTAACTACTTGTGGATTGGGTTTAAAAGTAGCTTCTTTATTCAAGACATTTTCATATGACTTGGTTTTTCAGTTTTCCTTAATCTTGCTGTGATTTTGTTTTTTTATCCTAGTGATGTTCTTTTCTCCCTCATAGCAGCTCCAATCAGTCTTTATTTCATCAATGGCTAACATAGATATGTTATTTAGAGTGATTCATGATCTCACAGGTTACAGAGGTGATAGTGCTCAGTGCTATTACTAAATTGATACTGAATATAAGTAAACATAGTCACTGGTTTCACAGCATCCTTCTTTGTCTGCTTACCAGCTCCTCTACCTCATGCCCGGCTCATGGGACTGTCACCATGCACTAGGCAGTCTTTAAACTCTTTCTATCTTCTACCATAATGAAAAAGGAAAAACTACATAGATGTAATGCACACTTTCAATGTTGAATTAATCATGAAATGAAACCATTTAACTCGCTTCCCATACTTTTTGTGTGTGCTCGTTATGTGACTGCCTCCAGTAATGCACCGGGCCAAGGACGCTTGCTTGTACCACACTGCCTCCAGTAATGCACCGGGCCAAGGCCGCTTGCTTGTACCACACTGCCTCCAGTAATGCACCGGGCCAAGGCCGCTTGCTTGTACCACACTGCCTCCAGTAATGCACCGGGCCAAGGACGCTTGCTTGTACCACACTGCCTCCAGTAATGCACCGGGCCAAGGCCGCTTGCTTGTACCACACTGCCTCCAGTAATGCACCGGGCCAAGGACGCTTGCTTGTACCACACTGCCACAGTAATGCACCGGGCCAAGGACGCTTGCTTGTACCACACTGCCTCCAGTAATGCACCGGGCCAAGGACGCTTGCTTGTACCACACTGCCACAGTAATGCACCGGGCCAAGGACACTTGCTTGTACCACACTGCCACAGTAATGCACCGGGCCAAGGACGCTTGCTTGTACCACACTGCCTCCAGTAATGCACCGGGCCAAGGACGCTTGCTTGTACCACACTGCCACAGTAATGCACCGGGCCAAGGACGCTTGCTTGTACCACACTGCCTCCAGTAATGCACCGGGCCAAGGACACTTGCTTGTACCACACTGCCACAGTAATGCACCGGGCCAAGGACACTTGCTTGTACCACACTGCCACAGTAATGCACCGGGCCAAGGACACTTGCTTGTACCACACTGCCACAGTAATGCACCGGGCCAAGGACACTTGCTTGTACCACACTGCCACAGTAATGCACCGGGCCAAGGACACTTGCTTGTACCACACTGCCACAGTAATGCACCGGGCCAAGGACACTTGCTTGTACCACACTGCCACAGAGATGCCATTTGAACTATAACATCTTATGTGGGGAAATACACAACATACGGTTAGAGACCTTTTTCTTGGGGAAAAGTAATCACCAGATGCAAGAATATGTTATACTCTCTCTATATATAAATGCAATAACATTTTTCCTGGCAGGAAAATCTTTACCAAATGGAAGAATATTATTGTCAAATAAGAATTAGGGAAACAAATAATTGGGGATACTAAATGCTATTTTGCTAAATCACAACATGCCAAATGGAAGACCTTACTGTATGGTATTTGTTATCACTACCATTATCCTTGTGTGCATTATGTCAAGTGATGGCAGGTCATCAAGCAGTGTAGATCTGTGCTGCTCATGCTCAGTTTCCACGTCCCTTGTTCCCGATCTCCCGCTTGGCTTTGTTTCCTCTGCCGCCGACCGACCTGCATGTACGTGTTCGGCCGGCCCACCACCGAACCAATCCCTGCATTTACCCAACCTATTAGTTAAATCCCCGCATATATCAGACTGGCACAAAAAGTTTGTTAAAGCCGAAATTATTTATATAAAGGTCCGTAAAAGCGAGGGTTTACTGTCCTTAGGCAACACTGACTATTACACTCATTTGCACTCGGTTATACTTGGTCGTTTACGTTTATACTCTGCCAAAGACTACTGTGTACAGCAGTCTTTGACTCTGCCTATGTTTATGCGAGTGCTGCACAATCACGCCGAGTAACATTTTAGAACTCGGTGCACTCTACTACACACGGCTGTACTCGGATGCACTCGACATAGATGTCTAGAGTGTTGAATTTCACAGAGTGTTGATGAGTGAATCAGAGTTATTTCTAGTGATACTGAATAAAAGTAGAGTGTAACAGAGTACAATTTAATACACGTGCACTCATTGTACTCTGTTTCTCTCCGAACTCGACCTAAATTTTCAACATGCAATTTTTTTGCCCCTTACCCGAGTGCTGCCGGCCTGTGCGTGTATTCCAGAGATTTATGCAAGTGTTCCCGCATCATCCAGAGTCATTTGCAGAATTGCTACTCGGTTTTATGTGGCGTCTCACTCCTAGATGTGTGAAGGGGATATGGGGATGTATACAGAGCGAAGAACGTCGCCTACATGCCCTTCTCGGAAAGGCTTGTAGGCGCCCAGGGAGCGAGAACGTCGCGCAAAATCAAAGTGGAACTGAAGGACGAGGACATGGGTGACCCCATGTCTTCGCGGGACATGAGTTTTATTTCTTGCTTTTGTTTGCACTGTATATAGTATATATATGAAATACTGCATAAGATAAAGGAAAATTGCAAGAAATATATAATACAGTTAGCATAAGAGGTTTATTTCTCCGAAAACAGTTCTCAGATCTCGGGATTTGAAGACAGTAAAGGCAGGAAGTTTACAGTATTTTACGAAGTAATCTATTGCTTTGTGTGAAGAGATTGGTTGGCACAGAATTATTCATTGTTATTGCTTGCGACACAGCATCTTGGCGGTCAGGACAATGTTGTGTTTTCTGGGGAAACCGACGTACCGCTCTGCTCTCCTGGCTGATCAGGCCTACCAACACCGGTCCAGTCATGTGGCAGGCGTGGGATAAGCTTTGTTGTCCGTGTTCACTGTTTTTGTTAACTATTGACTGTTGGATCTGTTGCTATTTTAATTGCTGTTATTGAGGTTGCTATTGTTGAGGAAGTTGTATCGGCTAATGTTGCTGTAGCACGCCGGAACTGTTTATACTACATGATGGGCGTGTTATCTTCAGCCTGGGTGAGAACAAAGGGCGAGTGTCTTACCAAGACCTTCATGGTCGAGTGTCAGGGTAAGTCCTCTGCCTTCATCACTCTGCATACAGCCCTTAATACTCCCACACAAAACGCTCAACTCAATAAAACCTTTTCATCATCTCAGAAAACGGGTGACTCAACAAAACCATTTCACCCCCACAGAAAACGTTATTATTATTATTATTATTATTATTATACGGGTGACTCAACAAAACCCTTTCGCCCCCACAGAAGACGTGTGCCCTGTGACCCACGCGCCGCCTCCCAGCACTCTCTCATGGCTGGCGGGGTGCTGGACGCCCTGGGTTACCGCGAGCCGCTGCCCCCCGACGCCGTGCCCCTGGTGCGCCGCCTGCTGCAGGACCTGAAGGAGGAGAGGCAGGAGGGGCGCCAGTGCAAGGAGGTGTTGGCTCAGACCCGCGAGGTGAGTGTTGATGATGATGATGATTGTCTTATCTTTGTTATCACAATTTTTATTATATATTTGTAGTATTTTTAGCTTGTCATGTGTTTGTTATTTCAAGTTTGAGGTTAGTTACGAGTTTTGTAGCGTAACTTAGTCATTTTTCTGTTTAAAGAGAGAGAGAGAGAGAGAGAGAGAGAGAGAGAGAGAGAGAGAGAGAGATTGCAAGTCAGGAGCAAGAGGGGAACAAGGTAACATGCGAGGGAAAGAGAGAGACAGACGGAGAGACTGAGGGAGGGAGACAACTACCACCACCACCACTACTACGCTACCACCACCACCACCACCATTGATCAGTAGCGTTGGGGCGACCGTTGTGTGTGGTGGTGGTGGCGGCGGCGGTGGTGGTGGAGGTGGTGGTGGTTGGTTGGCTAACTTGACTTCCTTGCTAACTCTTCCTACACTCCTCCTCCTCCTTCCTCCCCCTCCTCTATCCTTCACTCCTCCTCCTTCTATTGTTATCCGCTGCGGTATCTTCGCCTTCGCTTTCTGCGTAAGTAAAGTTGAGGTTCTGAGTGAGTGTGTGTGTGCGTGCTTGTGTGCGTGCGTGTGTGTGTGTGTGTGTGCGTGCGTGCGTGCGTGTGTGTGTGTGTGTGTGTGTGTGTGTGTTTGTGCGTATAATATGCGTACACAGTACAAACATGTCTACATAAATGATTAATACACACACACACACACACACACACACACACACACAGCTATATAGATGGATATCACACGTGCATGTCTACATACGCGTGTGTGCGTACGTACTTACGTAATTGGTTAACATACCTGAATATAATTTTGTTCCAATGTCTACACGGAACCTCTCGTGTTTGTGTGCGTGCGCGTGTATGTGTGGCGTGTGCGTGTGTGTGTATGTGTGCGTGTGTACATGTGCGTGCGTGTGTTTGTGCGTGCATGCATGCGTGCGTGTGTACGTGCGTGTGTGTGCGTGCGTGCATGCGTGTAAATGATTGTATATTGTCGCGTAAATTGACCGGAGTAATTATCATTTGGGACCCTGGAGAGAGAGAGAGAGAGAGAGAGAGAGAGAGAGAGAGAGGCCAGAAGCTACTAAGGCAAGGCAGGAATGGGGGGGGGGTGAAGATGGGTGATCACGCAGGTCTTACGAGGAGGAGGAGGAGGCGAGAGGCAAAAGGTAGGGAGTGTAATTACCTGTATTGTTTGGTAATGCGTCTCTCTCTCTCACACACACACACACACACACACACACACACACACACACACACACACACACACACGTATTCCTAGAAACGCTTCACATTATGCAGTACGTATCGAAAAGTTATTTTATCGGCTTTGTGATCGACAGAGAGAGAGAGAGAGAGAGAAATGTCACGGAGGTTTTGGAAGATTGAACGAATGAGTCACACACTATCTCTTCTCTCTCTCTCTCTCTCTCTCTCTCTCTCTCTCTCTCTCTCTCTCTCTCTCTCTCTCTCTCTCTCTCTCATGAAAAGGTCACCGTCTTTCCCTTTCCTCCCCTAGTCTTTCCCTTTTCCTCGTCTCTTTCCCTCCCCTCCCTTCCCCATCCCTTCTTTCCCTCCACATCTACATCCATTTCCTTTAATCAACCCCTAGTTTTCCTCCTCCTCCTCCTCCTCCTCCTAAACAGTGTCCCAAACGGTACCTCTGTTACCTTCTGTTACTGTAATCTCACCACATCAATACGGACACTTTTAATATTTTTAATTACCTGGTGAACCCTTGGCACAGGTAACCCTTTGTTCCACTTACCTGCCCACCCTTGGTAGTTGTTGTGTGGTGCGGGGAGAGGGGGAGGGTATGGATGTGGTTGGGAAAGAGAGGGAAGGAGAGGGAGGAAGAGAGTTAAGAGTATAGTATAGTAAAGGTAAGGTTAGTAAAGTGAATTAGAATTAATTAAGGAAAAGGAGAGAGAGAGAGAGAGGGGGGGGGAGTATCGCTGAGGCTATAGTAAAAAGGGAGAAAGAGTTGGAGAGGGGAGACTTTTACACAGTGGGAGAAAGAGAGAGAGAGGGGGGGGGGAGAGTATCGCTGAGGCTATAGTAACAAGGGAGAAAGTTGGAAAGGGGAGACTTTTACACTGGGAGAGAGAGAGAGTATCGCTGAGGCTATAGTAACAAGGGAGAAAGAGTTGGAAAGGGGAGACTTTTACACTGGGAGAGAGAGAGAGTATCGCTGAGGCTATAGTAACAAGGGAGAAAGAGTTGGAAAGGGGAGACTTTTACACTGGGAGAGAGAGAGAGAGGTTAGAGAAAGAAAGTCTTGCAAGGAAAGGGAACATTTAGGGGGAGTCTGGAAGGGCAGGAAGTAAAATGGAGTGGGAGTTGAAGGGAAGGCCAAAGGAGAGAAAGAGGAGAGGGAAGGGAAGGGAAGGCAAGGCATAATCTTATTAAGCACGTCTCATTATCTTACTTATATATATTCTTATAGTCCTTTCTAAAAGTGTCATGTAGTACCTATTTCTTCTTTAACTGGCGTACCTATACTTGGATTTATTCATACATTTACTACTTTATTATTGTCATTATTTTATTTACGTATTTCCTTCTTTTTAATTGCCTTGTAAACAATTAGAACACTATTTTTGTCCAACATTTCATTTGCGTATTTGTTTTCCTTCTTTATTTATAAATCTCTTGGTCTACTACTACTACTACTACTACTACTACTACTACTACTACTACTACTACTACTACTACTACTACTACTACTACTACTACTACTACTACTACTACTACTACTACTACTACTACTACTACTACTACTACTACTACTACTACTACTACTACTAACTACTACTACTACTACTACATACTACTACTACTACTACTACTACTACTACTACTACTACTACTACTACTACTACTACTACTACTATACTACTACTACTACTAACTAACTACTACTACTACTACTAACTATACTACTACTACTACTACTTCTACTACTATCTACTACTACTACTACTACTATACTACTACTATACTATACTACACTACTACTATACTCTATACTACTACTACTACTACTACTACAACTTACTACTACACTACTACTACTACTACTACTATACTACTAACTACTACTACTACTACTACTACTCTACTACTACTACTACACTACTACTACTACTAACTACTACTACTACTATACTACTACTAACTACTACTACTACTACTACTACTACTATACTACTACTATACTACTACTACTATACTACTACTACTACTACTAATACTACTACTATACTACTACTCACACTACTACATACTAATACTACTATCACATAAACACTATACTTACTATACTACTATACTATCTATAACTACTACTACTACTATAACTACTACTACTACTACTACCTACTACTACTACTATCTACTATACACTACTACATACTAACTACTACTACTATACTACTCTACTACTATACTACTATCACTATCTACTACAAACTACTTACTACTACTACTACTACTACTAACTACTACTTACTACTACTTACTACTACTACTACTACTACAAACATAACTACATACTACTACTACTACATACTACTACTACTACATACTACTACTATTTACTATACTACTATACTTACTACTACTACTATATACTACTACTACTATCTACTACTACTACTACTACTACTACTATACTATCTACTATACTTACTACTACTACTACTATACTACTACTACTACTTACTACTACTATACTATACTATACACTAACTACTACTATACTATACTACTACTACTACTACTACTACTAACCTATACTACTAACTACTAACTACTCTACTATACACTAATTACTACTACTACTACTACTACTACTA
>JACEEZ010007691.1:174765-182265 GCA_016584305.1 Chionoecetes opilio
ACTAAAAACTGGAAACTACTATATATTTGCACGTCTCTCTCTCTCTCTCTCTCTCTCTCTCTCTCTCTCTCTCTCTCTCTCTCTCTCTCTCTCTCTCTCATAAAAAATAGTTATTACCTCTATTCCCTCATAACCTTGCAACGTTACGTGTGTTTTGTGTTACATTCGTACTCACATTGGGAATAACTTTGAGCAGGAATATTTTGGCCTTGCTACTGGCGCGTGCAGCCCGGGTCCCACTTTGAGGTTACGGAGCCACGTCAACCCGCGCTTTGCTAACGGGGGTTGACGTGGTAAAAACACGACCTGACGTGGTCCTGACTTTTATGGTAACGCGGGCTGACGAGGACTCATTCCTGACGTGGCGTGATTTTTGAAAACTAATAAATTGTTGCGTCAGTCCACGTCAGTAGCCTAGACAAGTGACGTGGCAGTGGCCTGGTAAGGAGTCCCGCTTTTTTAAATGTTAGTAAAATGTCCCGCTTTTTATACGTTTGTCCCGCTTTTTGGTTGAAGTCCCACCCAGGTGTGTACCACCCAGGTGTGTGCCACCCAGGCGTGTACCACCCAACGTTGGATGCAAATGTTTACTTATCTCCAGGCCAGAGATGTCAGTCACCAAGGCATGTCAGAGCTGGTTCAGTTTATACTCTGCCTTCTTGCAACAAATACTACTCAAAGTACATTCTCTCACATGAAGAAGATAGGGACATCTGAAAAAGCCCAACTAAAGTCCCAACTATAAAAACATACTGACACCAAGGATACACTTCAAGCATACCTGCATAGAGTTCTACGGTGTGCTGAAATCAACTCCAGAATTATTAAATAATTCATCCAGTGAAAAGTATGAAGGAAACAAGCAGGAAATTATTGTGGATGGATGTCTTGTATTCTCTTTCTATTAAGGAATATTATATATATATATATATACATATATATATATATATATATATATATATATAATATATATATATATATATATATATATATATATATATATATATATATATATATAATATATATATATATATATATATATATATATATATATATATACCGTCATAGATAACAGTAGTTCTACTGTTATCTATGATACCGTAGATAACACTATAGTCGCCACGGTGCACTAATGTCGCCAGGCGCCATATATTACGAATTTTAGGATCACTACAGACTTGTATGTGTCACTGAAGACAGATACATAACATAAACTAGGGGGGGGGGGGGGACACTCAGTAGAGCGCATACCTCCGCCCGAATATAAAAAAGTAAAAAAAAGAAGTTATATATATATATATAATATATATAATATATATATATATATATATATATATATATATATATATATATATATATATATATATATAATATATATATATATATATATATATATATATATATATATATATATATATATATATATATATATATATTATATATATATATATATATATATATATATATATATATATATATATATATATATATATATATATATATATATATTATATAATATAAATAATATATACCTCCGGCCGAATACTTCATCAATTGGTTGCCATGGCAACAGTTGTCAATAGATTTCATCCAAAATTAAATCAGTTCTTCCTTACACCAAATAGACATGGTATACCGAGTTTGGTCCAAATCTATTCGTAACTTTTCGAGAAATCCTGTACACTAACAAACAGACAGACAGACAGATCGGGGTGAAAACATAACCCCCCCCAACTTCGTTGGCGGAGGTAACTACTGTACATGCCTCTTTCGTGGCACTTACAAGTCTGTAGTGATGCTTTAGTGGTGAAATTCGTAATATATGGCGCCTGGCGACATTACTGCACCGTGGCGATTATAGTGTTATTTACGGTAGAGAGAGAGAGAGAGAGAGAGAGAGAGAGAGAGAGAGAGAGAGAGAGAGAGAGAGAAGAGAGAGAGAGAGAATAAGGGGGGGGGCAGAGGGACGTAAGAAGTTAAAACAAATTCCTTAACACATTCCTTACTTCCTTATTTTGATGTGGATTAGAAATGTTCACTCCTCCTCTTATGTCTCCTGGTATCTGTTCGTCCTATGTATATCCTTTCCTCCTTTATATCTTCTTTCCTCCTCCTTTTTGCCCTTACTAATCTACGAACCTGTTCATCTTCCCTGCCCTTCCATTCTTTATGTTGAAAAATCGAGATACACGGTCTTATGTCACCTCGAAGATTGATTTACCTTCAAGTGTTTACAATAGCAACACTCTCTCTCTCTCTCTCTCTTCTCTCTTCCCTCTATCTCTTCTCTCTCTCTCTCTTTTTCCCTTCTCTCTCTTTTTCCCCCTTTCCCTTCTCTCTCTCTTTCTCGTGAGTTTTCTCCATTTGCATCGTATATCCGGGAATGCCCCCTCCCTCCCTCCCCCCCCCCAAAAAAAATAAAGATGAAAAAGGAAGCAAAATACCATGGAATACAGCAGACATTTAAAAAGGGACGGGCGAGGTGGTGGTAGAAAGGGGTTGTAGGTAGTATAGTTGTAGTGGTAGTGTAGTGGTATGGTAGTAGTATAGTAGTATTAGTAGTAGGTATAGTAGTGTAGTAGTCAGTAGTAGTGTAGTAGAGTTGTAGTATGGTGGTGGTGGTGTGTGGTGTGGTGGTGGTGGTGGTGGTGGTGTGGTGGTGGTGTGTGGTGGTAGTAGCAGTAGTGGTGGTGGTGGTGGTGGTAGTAGTAGTGGTAGTGGTAGTGCTAGTAATAGTTGTTGTTGTTTTAACGAGTAATAATTGTAATGCTAATAACAATGATAATAATGATAGAAATAGTCGTTATTATCAAGTTATTGTGATAGGGTCGGTGAGAAGAGGAAATTATAATGTAACAAAATATTGATTAGTAATGAATTAATTGGTTCAATAAATAAGAATATGGCATTAATTAAGTATGATTCCCCTAAAGTGTCTTATCTTCTGTTTTCCTTTCATTAATCTATCATGTTACACCTGAACAAATTACAAGATGTGAAAAAAATACGAAAAACAAAAAATAATACATCACACAGATTTAAAATTACAAGATGTGAAAAAAATACGAAAAATAAAAAATAATACCACACGAGATTCAAAATTACAAGATGTGAAAAAAATGCGAAAAACAAAAAATAATACAGCACACAGATTTAAAATTACAAGATGTGAAAAAAATACGAAAAATAAAAAATAATACCACACGAGATTCAAAATTACAAGATGTGAAAAAAATACGAAAACAAAAAATAATACCACACGAGATTTAAAATTACGATAAACCTTTAACCCCTTGAGGCCCAGAACGTAATTTCCATTGTAATTTAACCACGATTAGATGATTTTTTGTGACTATAAGCAATGTTTTAATAAATATGACCTGTTTAGTATCCTTGTCCACTAACTAATTTGGTTTATTTTGTTACATTTCGTAATTTTATGGCTCGACAACATACACTTTTTATAGCAAAGGAACAGATCTGGCGGAAGGGTTAAAAAGATAAGCACTTTCAGGTTAAAAATTTACGCTGTGAAGGTACAACCGCCCATCCAGCCTATCAGTAATTATCATAGCCAACAATTTCACAGCATTAGAAGGGATACAATAACTAACAATTTCACAGCATTAGAAGGGATACAATAACTAACAATTTCACAGCATTAGAAGGGATACAATAACTAACAATTTCACAGCATTAGAAGGGATACAATAACCAACAATTTCACAGCATTAGAAGGGATACAATAACTAACAATTTCACAGCATTAGAAGGGATACAATAACTAACAATTTCACAGCATTAGAAGGGATACAATAACTAACAATTTCACAGCATTAGAAGGGATACAATAGGAAGACAAAAAAATGCAAACAGTAAAAGAAAAGAAAATTGCAGCTAAATCTTAACCCAACACTGTTTATTTTAGTCACGAATCTTAATTTAGTTTTGGTGGAAAGTATTGAATCCTTTTTATAGCATCGACCCTTTATCTCTCCCTCTATATAATGCACAAAGGAAAATACAGAGGGAGAAAATCAAGTTATCTTCCTTTTTCCACCTCTCTCTCTCTCTCTCTCTCTCTCTCTCTCTCTCTCTCTCTCTCTCTCTCTCTCTCTCTCTCTCTCTCTCTCTCTCTCTCTCTCTCTCTCTCTCTCTCTCTCTCTCTCTCTCTCTCCTTCAAAAGTCTTGATAAACATAAGGAAAACAAATAAAGGAAAATAAAGAGAGAGAGAGAGAGGAAAAAAAGAAAAAAAACAAGTCCCCCCCCAAAAAAAAAAAAAAGTCACCTCACACGAGCCGCCACGTTAGCGCCATCTCGTGCCATGTGCCATTATCTCACGAGTCTCTGTCACGTATATCGCCGCCCCGCCATAACCAGTGCAGGAAAAAATCGCCCCCAATGCCCATCTGTCAAAAGGTTTAAAAGGCTGGTATCAGATTATGTCCACTCTGTATTTTTTTTGAAGTTGTGGAAGATCAAAGCGAATGAGGTGGAGTCCGCGACGGCTGTTTAAATGGACGGATGGATAGATGGATAGCGAGGTGGATTGGTAGGGAAGGTTAGGTCAAGGTGGGCTGACCTCATGTGTGTGACGTCATTGCATCTGTGACCTTCCCCTCCCCCCTCTCTCTCTGTGTGATGGAGAAAGGGGTATAAATAATGCGTAATCCTCTAATATTCTCTCTCTCTCTCTCTCTCTCTCTCTCTCTCTCTCTCTCTCTCTCTCTCCATTTTTTCCTGTTTCTCTGACTCCCCTCTCCATTTCTCTCTCCTTCTTTTCCTCTTGTTCTTATCCATACACCTCCTAATTTCTTCGTCTCTCTTTGTCACTCTTCCCACTAATCTATCACCTCTTTCTCCTCCCTCCATTATCTCTCTTTCTCGAACCCCATTTCTGAACCCTTTCTCTTCCCTCTTTCTATCTTCCTCGAACCGTCTCCTTTCTCTCTCTTCCCTTCTTCCTTACCTCCTCCTATCGTCTCTCCTGCTCTATCCATACATCCCTTCCTCCTCTTACTCCTTCCTTGGTAAACATCACTGCATTACGCCTCATAGTTACGCCTCACCCTATGACTTACCATCCCCTGCACCTGTCTTCCTCCCGCCACAACATTACGCCACATCCTGATTGACGGGACGGTAGTAAGGGTTGGGCGTAAGTATTCAGGTTAATGATAATAGTGCCCGCATCCCACTACCTCTTTGGCGCAGTGCCGTGGTGCTTATGTTATTGCTGTTACCATTACCACGACCATTATTGATATTGTTATTATTGTTGTTTGTTGTTGTTGTTGTTGTTGTTGTTGTTGTTGTTGTTGTTGTTGCTGCTTCTACCACTTCTATTATTACAACTAGTTATATTGCTACTGCTACTACTACTACTACTTTTATTATTATTATGTATACTACCGTTACTGCTGCTACTTCTATACTACTACTACTACTACTACTACTACTACTACTACTACTACTACTACTACTACTACTACTACTACCACCACTTCTACTACCTCCACTACTACTTCTACTACTACTTCTACTACTACTATTACAACCACCTACTCTTTTTTTCTACTACTATGTACTTACGTATTATTATTTCTACTTCTACGACCACCACTACCACTACCACCACTACCACCACCACCACTACCACCAATACTACCACCAATACTACCACTACTACTACCTATACCTACACGTGGCGAAACGCAGTATCGACCTTTTGACCTAGAGTACTCTGTGTGTCTGTGTGTCCTCGCCATACATTGATCGCTGTATGTGTGTGTGTGTGTGTGTGCCCCTAGAGATGTAACGTGGCCGAGAGCAGCGTGGCGCCCTTCCAGCAGGAGAACGGCCTCCTCCTCACGCAGAGCAACAAGCTACACATGGCCAACCTTCGTCTCAGGGACCAGGTGGACAAGCATGACAAAGGTAATTTTTATATTTTTTCTTTCCCTGCTAATAATTGTTCCCACTGTTAAGCAGCTATTCCACGGACACTTTTCTGCTCAGTGAGCAGTTTTGAGCATTTTGCTCAATGAAAGCCTGTTTGGTTGAGCAAACAGCGAACTCCTTTGAAGCTATTTTTGCTCATCATTTCATTGAGCAAAAACGTTTTCTGTTATAAAGAACCGACATTAGTGGATGACTATATTATTTATTGCAAGATCATTTTCTTCTAAAACTCTTTACCGAATTATATGAAGGACAGTGGTGGTGGTACACGGTGGTGTCAGGGTGTAGCAGTGGTGGTGGTGTTAGGGTGTAGCAGTGGTGGTGGTGTTAGGGTGTAGCAGTGGTGGTGGTGTTAGGGTGTAGCAGTGGTGGTGGTGTTAGGGTGTAGCAGTGGTGGTGGTGTTAGGGTGTAGCAGTAGTGGTGGTGCACGTGGTGTCAGGGTGTAGCAGTAGTGGTGGTGGTGGTAGTGTGTAGCGGTGGTGATATCAGGGTGTAGCAGTGGTGGTGTCAGGGTGTAGCAGTGGTGGTGGTGGTGTCAGGGTGTAGCAGTGGTGGTGGTGGTGTCAGGGTGTAGCAGTAGTGGTGGTGGTGGTGTTAGGGTGTAGCGCTGGTGGTGTCAGGGTGTAGCAGTGGTGGTGGTGTTAGGGTGTAGCAGTGGTGGTGGTGTTAGGGTGTAGCAGTGGTGGTGGTGCACGTGGTGTCAGGGTGTACAGTAGTGGTGGTGGTGTAGTGTGTAGCGGTGGTGATATCAGGGTGTGCAGTGGTGGTGTCAGGGTGTAGCAGTGGTGGTGGTGGTGTCAGGGTGTAGCAGTGGTGGTGGTGGTGTCAGGGTGTAGCAGTAGTGGTGGTGGTGGTGTTAGGGTGTAGCGCTGGTGGTGTCAGGGTGTAGCAGTGGTGGTGGTGGTGTCAGGGTGTAGCAGTGGTGGTGTGGTGTCAGGATGTAGCAGTGGTGGTGGTGGTGTCAGGGTGTAACAGTGGTGGTGTCAGGGTGTAGCAGTGGTGGTGGTGGTGTCAGGGTGTAGCAGTGGTGGTGGTGGTGGTGTCAGGTGTAGCAGTACGTGGTTGGTGGTGTTAGGGTGTAGCGGTGGTGGTGGTGTTAGGGTGTAGCGTGGTGGGTGTGGTTAGGGTGTAGCAGTGGTGGTGGTGCACGTGGTGTCAGGGTGTAGCAGTAGTGGTGGTGGTGTGTTAGGTGTAGTGGTGGTGATATCAGGGTGTAGCAGTGTGGTGGTGTCAGGGTGTAGCAGTGGTGGTGGTGGCGTCAGGGTGTAGCAGTAGTGGTGGTGGGGGTGTTAGTGTGTAACGCTGGTGGTGTCAGGGTGTAGCAGTGGTGGTGGTGGTGTCAGGGTGTAGCAGTGGTGGTGGTGGTGTCAGGGTGTAGCAGTAAGTGGTGGTGGTCTTAGGGTGTAGCAGTGGTGGTGGTGTCAGGGTGTAGCAGTGGTGGTGGTGGTGTCAGGGTGTAGCAGTGGTGGTGGTGGTGGTGGTGTTAGGGTGTAACAGTGGTGGTGGTGGTGTTAGGGTGTAACAGTGGTGGTGGTGG
>JACEEZ010007691.1:184765-192265 GCA_016584305.1 Chionoecetes opilio
CACTGATCCACCACTAGTCCACTGATCCACCTCTTCCACCACTGATCCACTTTCTCCACAACTGATCCACCACTAGTCCACCACTGATCTACCTCTTCCTCCACTGATCCACCTTCTCCACAACTGATCCACCACTAGTCCACCACTGATCTACCTCTTCCTCCACTGATCCACCTTCTCCACAACTGATCCACCACTAGTCCACCACTGATCTACCTCTTCCAACACTAATCCATCACTGATCTACCTCTTCCACCACTGATCCACCTTCTCCACAACTGATCCACCACTAGTCCACCACTGATCTACCTCTTCCTCCACTGATCCACCGTCTCCACAACTGATCCACCACTAGTCCACCACTGATCTACCTCTTCCTCCACTGATCCACCTTCTCCACAACTGATCCACCACTAATCCACCACTGATCTACCTCTTCTACCAGTAATCCACCACTGATCTACCTCTTCCACCACTAATCCACCACTGATCCACTTCTTCCACCACTAATCCACAACTGATCTACCTCTTCCACCACTAATCCACCACTGATCTACCTCTTCCACCACTAATCCACCACTGATCTACCTCTTCCACCACTAATCCACCACTGATCTACCTCTTCCACCACTAATCCACTACTGATCCACTTCTTCCACCACTGATCTACCTCTTCCACCACTGATCCAATTCTTCCACCACTGATCTACCTCTTCCACCACTAATCCACCACTGATCTACCTCTTCCACCACTAATCCACCACTGATCTACCTCTTCCACCACTAATCCACCACTGATCTACCTCTTCCACCACTAATCCACCACTGATCTACCTCTTCCACCACTAATCCACCACTGATCTACCTCTTCCACCACTAATCCACCACTGATCTACCTCTTCCACCACTAATCCACCACTGATCTACCTCTTCCACCACTAATCCACCACTGATCTACCTCTTCCACCACTAATTCACCACTGATCTACCTCTTCACCACTATCACCGATTCTTTTCTTCACCCTGATCTAACTCTTCCACACACTGATCCACTTCTTCCACCACTGATCACCTCTACCACCACTATCACTCCAACTGATCTACCTCTTCCACCACTAATCCACCACTGATCTACCTCTTCCACCACTAATCCACCACTGATCTACCTCTTCCACCACTAATCCACCACTGATCCACTCTTCCACCACTAATCCTCACTGATTCTACCTCTTCCACCACTAATCCACCACTGATCTACCTCTTCCACCACTAATCCACCACTGATCCACTTCTTCCACCACTAATCCACCACTGATCTACCTCTTCCACCAGTAATCCACCACTGATCCACTTCTTCCACTACTAATCCACCACTGATCTACCTCTTCCACCACTAATCCACCACTGATCTACCTCTTCCACCACTAATCCACCACTGATCTACCTCTTCCACCACTAATCCACCACTGATCTACCTCTTCCACCACTAATCCACCACTGATCTACCTCTTCCACCACTAATCCACCACTGATCCACTTCTTCCACCACTAATCCACCACTGATCTACCTCTTCCACCACTAATCCACCACTGATCCACTTCTTCCACCACTAATCCACCACTAATCCACCACTGATTTACCTCTTCCACCAGTAATCCACCACTGATCTACCTCTTCCACCACTAATCCACCATTGATCTACCTCTTCCACCACTAATCCACCACTGATCTACCTCTTCCACCACTAATCCACCACTGATCTACCTCTTCCACCACTAATCCACTACTGATCTACCTCTTCCACCACTGATCTACCTCTTCCAACACTAATCCACCACTGATCCACTTCTTCCACCACTGATCTACCTCTTCCACCACTGATCTACCTCTTCCACCACTGATCTACCTCTTCCACCACTAATCCACCACTGATCTACCTCTTCCACCACTAATCCACCACTGATCTACCTCTTCCACCACTAATCCATCACTGATTCACCTCTTCCACTTCCTCCACCAGAGCTAGAGAACGCGACGGAGAAGCTAGCGGAGGAGAACAAGAGCCTGCAGTTCTTGGCGGGGGAGTACCAGCGGCAGATCGAGCAGCTGGAGGCAGAGTCCCGCAAGAAGGGCGAGAGGATACTGCAGCTGCAGGAGAGGAACCTTCGGACGGTGGTGACGACTCCTGGTGGGTCTTCGTGTGTGTGTGTGTGTTGGGTTGTGGTGGTGGATGATGTTATAATGGTTTCTTTTCAATAGCACATAATAATTATAGAACATATAATGGTCTTTTCAATTGTAATGGTGGTGTATGTGTGTGTGTGTGTGTGTGTGTGTTTACAAAAAATAAAAGAAAGGAATGGTCAAGGGGGAAAGAATAAGTAACAAAAAGCCAGCTGGACGCCAGGCCCCATAAAGAAGACAGTAAGATAACAAAGAGGGGTGGCCTAGTACTTATCTAAGAATAATGAAGTCGTAGGAAGGTAGAAAACTCGAAACAGGAAGAGAGAGTGTGTGTATGTGTGTGTGTCTGTGTCTGTGTCTGTGTCTGTGTCTGTGTGTCTGTGTCTGTGTCTTGTGTGTATGTGTATGTGTGTGGGTGTGTGGTGTGTGCGTGTGTGTGTGTGTGTGTGTGTGTGTGTGTGTGTGTGTGTGTGTGTGTGTGTGTGTGTGTGCGTGCGTGTGTGTGTGTGTGTGTGTGTGTTGTGTGTGTGTGTGTGTGTGTGTGCGCGTGCGTGCGTGTGTGTGGTGGTTGTGTGCGCGTGCGTGTCCTGTTCTGTGTCTGTTTGTGTCTGTGTCTGTGTCTGTTTCGTGTGCGTGTGCGTTGCGTGTGCTGTGCGTGTGTGTGTGCGTGCGTGTGTGTGTGTGTGCGCGTGCGTGGTCTGTGTCTGTGTCTGTTCTTTTGTCCTGTTCTGTGTTGTGCGTGTTTCGTTTTGCGTTGCGTGTGCGTGTGTGTGTGTGTGGTTATGATAATGGCTGTACAATAGCACTTTTATCATTAGTTTAGTTTTAGTTATGTTACAAGTTAAGTTACTATGTTTGATTAGGTAATGATTCCTTTATGCATGGTTGTCCATATTCGTCTTATATTTGTACTGCATATATCTTCCTTTCCTTTGATCCTTATTATTTTTTGCCTGCTTGACCTAATGAATCTTGAACGCGGCAATAATAATGAATCCTTAATGAGGCAATAACAGTCGCTAATGAGGCAATCACGAGGGTCATTTGAAGGTGATATCAATTTAATAAGCCGGTTGTTTGAGATTCACGTGATGGATGACTTCATTATGTTGTCTTTAAGGTTTTAATGGAAGAGAAATAGATAGAGATGGTAGTTAGAGATCATTATTGTGCTGAGTCTGATTTCTGATGGTAGTGTTATGAGTAGCCGTGATATTTAACAAGGAATTCTTATGTCTTTTCTGTCCTTCATATCTTCTCCTGTCCTCTTTTCTCCCTTCATTGCCTCTACTCTTTCATGTATCTCATTCTTTGTATCTTCCTTCCTTCATGTTTTCCCTCTCCTCCATATTCCCTCCTTTCTACTCTTCTTTCCCTTCTCTTTGTATTCTCTCTGTTTATTTGTATTTGTCTCCTCTCCTCCTTTATGTCCTTGTATTTGTCTCCTCTCCTCCTTTATGTCCTTGTATTTGTCTCCTCTCCTCCTTTATGTCCTTGTATTTGTCTCCTCTCCTCCTTTTGTCCTTTGTTTTTGGTCCCTTCCCTCCCCCCTTTATGTCCCTTGTTTTTTGGGTCTCCTCTCCTCCTTTATGTCCTTGTTTTTGCCCTCCCCCTCCTCCCTTTTTTTGTCCTTGTTTTTGCCCTCCTCCCCTTTCCCTTTATTCCTTGTTTTTGGTCTCCCTCCCCCTTTTTATGCCCTTTGTATTTGCCCTCCCTCTCCTCCTTTATGCCCCTTGTTTTTGTTTCCTTTTTCCTCCTTTTTTTTCCCTTGTTTTTTGTCCCCTCTCTCCTTTATGCCCTTTGTTTTTGTCCCCCTTCTCCCTTTATGCCCCGGGATTTGCCCTCCTTCTTTTTCTCCCTTTCCTTTTCCTCCCCCCTTTTTTTTTTTCCATTTTTTCCCATTCTTTGTTTTTTCCCTTCCCTTCCTTTGTTTGCCCCCCCCCCTTTCCCTTTTCCCCCCTTCCCCCATTTTTCCCTCCTTTCTACTAATTTTCTTTAATTTCTTTTTATCTCCTTCTTCCTTCCTTTTTTTCCCTTTAAACTCTTTCCCCTCTCCCCAATTATCTTTTGGTTGGGGTCCCCTCTCTCTCTCCCCCTCTCTCTTTTCCTCTCTCTCCCTCTCCCCTTCTCTCCCCCCTCTTCCTTCTCTCTCTCTCCCCTTCTCTCTCTTCTCCTTCTCTTCTTTCTCTCTCTCTTTTTTCTCCTCTCTCTCTGTCCTCTCCCCCCCTCTCTCCTCTCTCTCTCCCCCTCCCCCCCCTCTCTCCTCCCTCTTCACTTTTTTCTACTATACTGTCCTTCCTCCCCCATTGAAATCTCCTCTTTTCCTTTTTTTCCACTGTACCCCCTTTCCCCTTCCCCTCCTCTTTGGAGAGAGAGAGGGAAAAAAGGAAGGAAAAGGGGGGAGAAAAGGGGGAGAGAGAGAGAGAGGAGAGGTTTTAGGGGTTTTTTCCATTGTCCATTTACTCTCCCCCAAAATTGTAAAACCCAAACCCCTATAACATGCTAATTTCCCCCCTTTTTGGGGGGGTAATTTGATGGGTACGGGGGGAATCAATTTTAACTATCTGGGGCAGTTATATAAAAACCAGATGTATTGAAATTATATACGTAAGGGATTTTTGTCACCAAAAGTAGTAAAAGGGTGTTTTTGTTTATTTTTTTTAGGGGGGAAAATAAATATGTAAAAAATATGCTTTTGGGCAAATATGGGAATGTTTATACATGGGAATTAAATACTGTGTTTGTGAAGTTTTTTTTTTTTTTTAATTTAAACCCACTATACTAAATTTTCTCTCTCTTTTTCTCCTTCTCTCCCTCTCCCCTTTCTCCTCTCTCTCTCTCTCTTCCCCCTCTCTTCCCCCTCTTCTCCCTCCTCTTCCCCCTCTCCTCTCTTTTGGGCTTTCTGTCCTTTTTGTCGGCTTCTGTTTTGTCTGTCTTTCTGTCTTTCTGTTTTCCTCTCTCTCTCTCTCTTTTCTCTCTCCTTCCCCCTCTCTCTCTTCCTCTCTCTCTCCTCTTTCCCCTCTCTCTCTCTCTCTCCTCAAACTCCCCTTCTCCTCCTTTTCTCTCTCTTCTCTCTCTCTCTCTCTCGCTCTCCCCTTTTCTCTCGTCTCCCCTCCCCTCTACCCTAGCTCCCCCTCCCTAACCTCTCTCTCCTCTCCTCTCTCCCCTCTCTCTGTTTTCTCTCCTTTTCCCCCCCCCCCCTAGGGGGGAGGGAAGAGGGGCCCCCTTCCCCCGCGGCGGCCCCGGGGCCCCCGGAGATTCATGCTTTTTTTCCCCCCAACAACAACATGTCTTCCTTCAAGTGTTCAAAGTGAGCAAGCAAAAACTTGTACCCTGTTATTCCTGTTGATAAATTTTTTTTTGAAAAATTACCGTAGTCCCTTTTCCCTTTCTCCCTTTGGGGGTTTTCATGTCCTCTCTTTTCCTTTCTATTGGGCTGGGCCTTTCCCCTCCCCCCTTCCTTTTTTCTTCCCCTTCATGTTGTTTGTTTTTCCTGGGGGCCCTTTTTTCCGTCCCCTTTTTTAGCCCTTTTTTGGTACGTTAATTTTTTTGGGTTGGTACGTTAGGTTTGTAGGCATTTTTTATTCCATTTTATATTTAACTTTTCGCAAAATAACCCAATATTGAAAATTTTTTCTTTTTTAATGGCTTAAAAATTTAATAAATTTTTTTTTTTTTTAAGGAATTGGGGCACGGGAAAAGGCTCTCTTATTTCTTCTTAAATTTTTCCCTACTAAACCCAACCAACACCCACCCGTGCCCGTACCTCTCCAAGGGGCTCCCAACAGCAAAAAAAACAATAAAAAAAACAACAACAATGAAAACACAAGAAGTCGTTAACCCCCGGGACCCCCAACAAAAAAGCACCCCGGGACAAAAAATGACCTTTTACCCCCGGGCCGCCTGCCCCGGCGGCCCCCCTTAAACCCACCCCCAAAAATTGGTGGAGCTGCAGAGGGAGGTGGAGCAGAGCCAGCGCCACGCCCGCCACGCCCAGGATGAGTGCATCACCCTCAAGAAAAAAGGTGTTTGTGGTTTTGTGGTTTTTCATCTAAATTTTACAGTAAAACCTCCCCGTATTCGGCTCTCATTATTCGGGGGTTTTTAAATTTAAATTTGGACCTTCTCTTTTTTTTTTTTTTATTTTTTTATTTTTTTTTTTTTTTTTTTTTTTTTTTTTAGGGGGGCCCAAAAAAATTTTTTTCGCATACTACACCTAGATATTTTTTTTTTTTTTTTTTTTTTTTTTTTTAGAGCGAAATTTCCTACCTATATAGCTATACAACTAGATTTTTTTTTTTTTTTTTATTTTTTTATTTATATATACATATCCCCCCCATATATAATCCCCCCATTATTCGGATCCTTGCATTATTCGGACCACTCCTTGGCCCAATTTGTCTGAATATGAGAGGTTTTACTGTACTTTACAGGGCCTGAGCTACACTCGTATGGTCTCGTCTCCATATCTACATTTTTATTTTGCTTCCTTAGTGCTTAGTGTTGGGGGAAGCCACCACCCCGGGAGGCGGGACACAACCCCCGGCTAACACCCGGTACCCATTCACTGCTGGGTGGACAGAGGCTCGGGTTTTTAGGAGACCGCCATCTTTCTTTGCTCCTTTTTCGGCATTAAATCAATCAATCCGCCCAGGGATCGAACCCGGGATTTCTCAGTTGTGAACCGAGCGTGCTACCACCACACTACGGAATACCCCATGTGTGTTTGTGCATGTGTGTTTCACCTGTGTGTTTGTGCATGTGTGTTTGTGCATGTGTGTTTCACCTGTGTGTCACCCTCAAGATACAGGTGTGTGTGTGTGTGTGATGTATGCATTTTGAGTCCATGACCTCTTTTTCCCACATCAACAAATAGATACACGTACACTATTCTGCCTTCTATTTCTTTACCCTAGTATTCCACTTTTCAAATGATTAACCTTCCATATATCACATGTTTATAGGCTTATTTATGTATTTTCAGTCTTTTATTTCTTTTTTACCCACTTCAAAGAGAGAAATTCTATTCTGTCACCCCCTCAGCCACCTCCTTTTTCCACTCCCCAGATATCCAGGAGGGAGGAGGAGATCACCCGGCTGGAGGGGCTGCTGGAGGGGGGCAGGTCGGCAGTGGCAGTGGTGAGGGACAACAGGCTACAGGCTCTGCAGGCTCACCTAAACCAGATGCAGCTGCAAAACGACCTGCTCACCAAGACTAACCTGCAGCTGGAAAACAAGCTCAAGAGTAGGTGGTTAGGGTATTAAGTTACCCCTTCACGCCCAGATCTTTCCTTTACTATAAAAAATTGTCTGTT
>JACEEZ010007691.1:202265-222265 GCA_016584305.1 Chionoecetes opilio
AGTTATGATTTTACAATGTAGATTTATTTTTAGTTATGATTTTACATTGTAGATTGTTTGATTTTACATTGTAGATTTAGTTATGGATAGAACACCTTGCTTTACTCTTAATAAGACCTATTTCATGCACAACACAGAAATAGGTTTTGTATATGAAGAGAGACCAGTCTTTTGACACTATTTTCATCATGTGCTATAGTTGTGTGATGCAGAGTATAAGTTAAATTCTCTCTCTCTCTCTCTCTCTCTCTCGCTCTCGCTCTCGCTCTCGCTCTCGCTCTCAGCTCTCGCTCTCGCTCTCGCTCTCGCCTCTCTCTCGCTCTCGCTCTCGCTCTCGCTCTCGCTCTCGCTCTCGCTCTCGCTCTCGCTCCTCGCTCTCGCTCTCGCTCTCGCTCTCGCTCTCGCTCTCGCTCTCGCTCTCTCTCTCTCTCTCTCTCTCCTCTCTCTCTCCCCTCTCTCTCTCTCTCTCTCTCTCTCTCTCTCTCTCTCTCTCTCTCTTCTCTCTCTCTCTCTCTCTCTCTCTCTCTCTCTCTCTCTCTCTCTCTCTCTCTCTCTCTCTCTCTCTCTCTCTCTCTCTCTCTCTCATACATACTTTTCACTGCTTCAATCATTCTCATTAGGATAGATTTCTTTCAAATAAATATAATGATCAAGATAAACTTATTAACAACACTCCCCCCCCCCCACACACACACACTCCTCCCCCCCACACACACTCCCCCCCACACACACACTCCACCCCCCCCACACACACTCCACCCCCCCCACACACACACTCCACCCCCCCACACACACACTCAACCCCCCACACACACACTCCTCCCCCCACACACACACACTCCCCCCCCACACACACACACTCCCCCCCCACACACACACTACCCCCCCCACACACACTACCCCCCCCACACACACTACCCCCCCCACACACACTACCCCGCCCCACACCCACACACGCATATACTCGGCTCCTGCTCACAGACTCAGGGGGAGAAGAGGCAAGCAGAGCGTGAGCGGGAGTACTACAGCGAGCAGGTGATACAGCTGCTGGACGTGCTCAAGATCAAGCCCTCCTCCACCCCGCCCACGCCCATGCAGGTGGGACGCCCGCACCACAAAGCACAGGGCCAGGTCAGTCCTCCAGGTCTTGCGTCCTCCTCTGGCACTTCCACTCCAACAGCTCTCCCCAATGCCTCACCACCTTCTCTTCACGTGCCCAAACCACCTCCATCGCCTTACTCAATACTGTTATACCTCAATACCTTCAAGTAAATATGATATCTCCCTATACTGTATTGTCCTGCAGGAGACAGAGGTGGCGCGGCTGCAGTATGAGAGAGACGTGCTGCGGCAGGAGAGGGACTTCTACAAGATGCAGTACCAGTCCCTCAAGGGTCAGCGGGAGGCCAGCTCTAGGGGCTCCCCAACGTCAGGGAGCCTTCCAGGGGCTGCACCCATGCCCCCTGCCCCTGCTGCCACTACTGCGGTCCCGTCATCTGCTGGAGCCGCCCCCACCACTGCTGGTGCTGGTGCTGGTGCTGGTGCTGGGGCGTCCATGCCTGTGGGTGGACCAGCAGGGCCAGGAAGTGGGAGCCCTCAGGGTGTGGGGATGGCCGGGGCACCTCCGACCAGGCCCCTGAGTGTTCCTATAGGAGGTGAGAGGCAGTGAGGCCCATTGCTAACCCCCCCCCCCCCCCCCCCCACCACACACATACACAGACACACCCACCCACCCACCCACCCACCCACCCACCACCACCCACCCATCCACGCATGCACGCACGCACGCACGCACACACGCACACACGCACACCTTTTACCATACTTCATTGTTAACACAGCCTTGAGGGGACCTTTGTTACTAAATGTTGTGTGTTTTGTTTGGAATATTTCATGTGTAAGATTTGATGTTTCTCGGTTTGTATTTTGAAGGTATGATTTTTTAAGTACGTTTTTCTCAAATGCTCCTCTTCCTTTATTTTCCCTTGGCTTTTATTCTTTGTTATGTGTGTGAGTTGTTACATATTTATGTACCCCATGCATTATAATATGAGGATGAAATTGACATTTTTAGTGATCTGATACCATTATCTCTCTATAAATCCAGTACTCCGTAGTGTAGTGGTTAGCACGCTCGGCTCACAACCGAGAAGTCCCGGGTTCGATCCCCGGGCGGAGCGAAGATAGATGGGTGGTCTTTCTTAAAACCCGAGCCCCTGTCCACCCGGCAGTGAATGGGTACCGGGTGTTAGCCGAGGGTTTGTGACCCCCCTCCCAGGGTGGTGGCTTCGGCCAACACTAAGCTGCAGTGGTAGATCACTACGGCTCTGAGGAATTATCCTCTAAACAAACTAAAACAAAACCAAATTCTGGTCTGTGAGGTGAGTTACTAGATGACTCAACTTCATCAAGACACCCATCCTTGTGCTCCTCTTCCTCTTATATTTTCCGTAGCCTTTCATCATGTTTGTTGTGTTGCAATTCATACATATTTTTTTAATTTTCACTTTCATGTACATTTAGATTACACAGCTAGCCTTATTTTCCATCACATTCACCCATTTACCCATTGTGGTCTTAGTGGTGAGTTACTAGATGAATCAATTTCATGAAATCACCATTCTTCTCTTAGTTTTTTTTATGAGCATCTAATGGACTCCCCGTGATTCAAACTCGACCTTACGCTATGTATTGGGCGTGTAATTCATATTCTTCTTTCTGTTTAACGTCAGATTTTCCCTTAATGTCTTATGAGGCTAGAGGGCCGATGATATGCTTCCAACCATCTCTATCCGTTGCCTCAACTTCTTCAATGCCCAATGCTGCCAGATCCTCTGCAACACACTGCCCCCATGTCTTCCTTGGCCTGCCGGGTGGACAGCGACCTGGCACTTCCACTCTAACAGCTCTCCCCAATGCCTCACCATCTTCTCTCCTCTTCACTTGCCCAAACCACCTCAATCTCCTTACACTCATACATCCTCTTGACCTACAATATTAATGGCTCTGTGGCATCCTCCAGCAGCTGACGTGGACGCCATCAGGAGGGAGAGGGACTTCTTCAAGCAGCAGATGGAGTACTTCCGGCAGCAGCTGGGCCAGGCCGGCCGTGCTGCCCCCGTGGTGCCGGGACTGGGCATGGCCATGGACAGCGACCGAGCCTCTGCCCGCGGCCCACTCCAAAGGGTAAGAACTTGTAGTAGGTTAGGTTAGGTTATTCCAAACGTTAAGAACTTGTAGGGAGTGTAGGTTCTATCCCTCCTGCTCGTCCTTCTTCTAGGCAGGACAGTGTTGGTACGGAAGTAATTGTTGAGATTTATTTTACATGCGGAATTTTCAATTCCTTTGATACATTTTATCCTCCTCCTCCTCCTCCTCTGACGAGGCAAACCGTTATTCCGCTATGCTCGTTCCTTCCGCTCCAAATTCAATACATGGTTTAAGAATAACGTTCTAACCGGTTTTTCATTTCTTTCTAACCGGTTCAGGAACATTATGTTTGGAGGAGGAACAAAAAACTAAACGTTAATAATACTGTTTCTGATCGGAACAAACCGTTTGAAAAATTATTTAGTTTTCAAGCCCTGCTTTTAACTCTTTACTTTTTTACTCTAATCCTTTTTACCCTCCTTCTCAGGGCTCCTCTGACCCCTCGCCGCCCCTGGAGAGCGACCCGTCGGTGGCAGCCATGCGCGGCGACCTGAGGGCATCCCAGCAGGAGAGGGATTTCTTCCGCCAGCAGTACGAGAACCTCAAGAGCTCCATGTCCCAGCCGCACCCTCAGGCAAGCAGCCTCATCTCTATAGTCTATTTTTTTGAACGAGGTGAAAAATCCTGACCCCTTGCTGCTTACTGACTGAATTTTGATGCCAGGAGAAGGGAATACTATGGTTCTTCTAAATTTCAGTTGTATTTTATTATAGTTAACCCTATTATCAGGTATACACAGGCATAACTTTGAACATGAGACCATAAGAAAGAATGGAATTTTTGCCTCGGTAAAAGAAATAGAAAGAAATAGACTATAGTTATCATTATCATGGCTTATCAGCATCGGGAGGGGGAAGGTGGTATGTGTCAACAAGTTCGTGCTAGTTTTTTGGAAATAGGTACAGTCTAACCTCGATATAACGGACCTCGATGTAACGGACTTCGGATATAACGGACTCCATTTGCGTGACTTTTTTTTTTTTTTTTTTTTTTTTTTGCATATTAGACCGCTTATCGCCACTCGAATTGTCAACTCAACATAATTGTACTATTTTCTCCTTTTATTTTGGAATGCTTGGGTTTTTAGGAGTTTTGATGTATCACATATTAAGATATAATATTATAAGGAAGGAGCCTGTGTTGCTAGTGATTTAGTGGTAGAAGGTGTGTATTGTTTAAAATAGTGACTATTAGTGTTATGGCGTGGCCGCTGCTACACTCTCCGTCACCTCAACACCCTAAATCACCCTTATCTAAGGTGACACGCAGTGCTACACTGACCTAAATAGTGACACATGTATAGAACTGCACTTCACAACCATATAATATATATAATAATGAGCATTAGTCATGATAATAAGCAATACCTTTGGAAGCCACGGCTGAATCTGGCTCGTAGTAATTTGTTTACCTTTCACTAGAGCTTGAGCTTGACTAGCTACACGGTCTAGTTGTGTTTGTGATTATTTCTCATTTATTTCACGTGTAGGAGCGGACCAAATTCAGCATGTAGTGCCAGTCACTGTTTACCTCCCAACATAGCTACACAGTCTGGTTGTGTTTGTGATTATTTCTCATTTATTTCACAATTTTTCAGTTTTTTTCATATATTTTTCCACCCTTGGGAAAATACCCTCGCTATAACGGACAATCGGCTTTAACGGACTACTCCTCCCCCCCTTTAGTCCGTTATATCGAGGTTTGACTGTATGTGGAAATTGGTTCGAAAATTTGCGAACTTGTTTCCCTTGAACCTGTTTCCGATTTTGAACTGTGACTTGGAAATAAGAATGGGTGTAGAATTTCTTAAATGTAGTTGGGTATATATACATGGTAATAAGTGAGTTAGGTTAGGTTAGGTTAGGTTAGAATAAATTTAATTAAATATTGCCTCAATTCTGGTTCTGAGATCACAGTTCCAACTAACACATTGCAAACTTAATTCAACAGGCATTTTTTTTTGGCATTTTCGAACTTACTGACATCTACATGGTAATAATTTCGAACACGTACCTTTTTGAAACCCTGCACTATCTTATTGTAGAGTAGCTATTGAGAGATATTGTAGCTATAGAGTAGATATTGTCGTTACATGTAGTTGCATATAGTAGAGTAGCTATAGAGAGATATTGTAGTTACGTCATTCACCTCCCTCAGCCTCATTGTCATCATTACCACTATTCCTTCAACACCACTTCTCTTTCCACCCGCAGGCGAGAGGAGGCGAGGAGATGGATGCGAGCGGCCTTCTGAGGGAGCGCGACACCCTTCTGCAGGAGAGGGACTTCTTCAGGGGCCAGTACAACGACCTGTCCCGCCGGATGGCCCAGCTCACCTCCGCGGGACCCACCATCTCCCAGACCATGGTGCGTGCCCCTACCTGTCATTATTTGTACCTCTCAATGCAGTTACAGATCCTTAATGCAGTGTTAATGTAGTCTGATAAGCATAAAAGCATCATTAGTAGCAGTAAAACAGAGTGGGTAGTGGTAGTTGTAGCCAAAATATTAGTAGTAGTTTAAGTATTATATAGTTACAGATCCTTAACCCCTTCACGCCCAGATCTTTCCTTTGCTATAAAAAAGTGTCCGTTATCGAGCCATAAAATTAGGAAAGGTAGGAAAGGTATACAGGGAGGTCCCGAAGATACGAGCAGTTAGGTTCCACCTGGCATACTCGTAAAGCGAAATCTCGTATAACGAAACACATAACTAATGGTAAAATATAGGTTTGGTTCCAGGACCCCATAAAAAAAAAAAAAAAAAAAAAAAAAAAAAAAATTCAAGCTAAAATAAACTATAGCAAACACAACAAACACACAGCGTCTATATTACCCACACTGTACTACCTATTCTGTAGAAAAAGCATTCTGAAAGAGAAAATAGCACACAAAATAACATAACTGCACATTAATTAAACATAAAACATGCATAACAAGCAAAAAAGACGTTGTAATGTAGGGGACGCCGCGTGATACAAGAGAAGGTAGTGTAGGGGTCTCAAGGTTTGGGCCGCACACCTGCTAATTACCCCTAAAGGTCAGGCCGCGCCATATGCTTAATTACCCTTCAGGTCACGCCTTGCTAGGGGTGACCTGACTGCGGTCCCAAGGTTGAGGCCGCACACCTGCTAATTACCCCTAAATGTCTGGCCGCGCCATATGCTTAATTACCCTTCAGGTCACGGCTTGCTAGGGGTGACCTCACTGGGGTCAATCAAATCCCCCTTTGTCCAGCCCAGGAGTGGTAGGGCGCACATTTTGAACTTGATAACTTTACTCACCCCAGTTTGAATGTCGTATCATTGGATTTTCAATCTCGTATATTGAAAATAGACCCTAATGTACACATCTCGTATCATCGGATTCTCGTATACCGAATGCTCGTATAACGGGACCTCCCTGTACCTAGTTATTTAGTGGACAAGGATACTAAACAGGTCATATCTATAAAATAGTGCTTATATTCACTAAAATTCGTCTAATGGTACCCAAATTACAATGGAAATTACGTTCTGGATCTCAAGGGGTTAAAGTAGTGTTAATATAGGCTGATACACATAGAAGCATCAATAGTAGCAGTAAAGCAGAGTAGAGTAGTAATTGTAGTAGTGTTAGTAGTAGTTATAGAAGTACGTAATAGTAGTAGTAGTAGTAGTAGTAGTTGTACTTGTAGTAGTGTTAGTAGTAGTTGTAGAAGTAATAGTAGTAGTGTTAGTAGTAGTTTTCGTAAGTTTACTGCAACTAGTAATACTAAGATATGATATTGTTTTGACCTCCACACAACCTTTCTGACCTCTCTGTGCATCCCCAGCGGCAGGAGATAGAGTCCCTGATGGCAGAGAAGAGGAGTGCCAACATTGCCCGGGCAGACTTTGAGGGCCAGGTGAGTGCAGGGGTAACGAACGGGTCTTGGGGTCAAGGAGAAATAAGGTCCACTATGCATGTGTGTGTTTGCCAATGTTGTGATGGTATTAGAATATTCAGATATATAATAATAATAATAATATTAATAATTTTATTCTCGCCCGGAGGCATACAGACAAAACAAAGCAACAACAACAAGACAAGGAGTTCACTTAAGTACTAGAGCAAAAACAAACAAAAGAACATAGTATAGGCACATCAGGGCACATAATATCAAAGTACATAGACTAAACATACATGGACACCTGTGCTACCCCACATTCTGCACAAACACCAGACAGCCCATATAGTATCAGTCACATATATAATTGACTGTCGCTTACCATAAGACCCGTGGAACCAAGTTTAAGCCAAAAAGTGTATAACTACTCCTAATTATTGTCGGATTGAGCTGAAATTTGACATGCAAGTAGTGCTGTCAAAATCAACGGGGGTCTGTAAAACAAACTTTTTGCATAGAACAAGTCCTTAATGAGTAATTCACGTAATGAGTTAATTGGCTGGAACATGGCTCGCTGTCACGTTCCAGCCGCAGGAACTGAGCCAAAAGCAAAGGGGCCAGAGGCTGGACGTCTATACTTGATATTGATACTTTTTAGTGGCATGTGTTTTCTTTATCATCACTTAATGCGGCACATTCACCTTTTTAGGCATTAAATCAATCAATCACTTAATGCGTTATATTTTTCCCTTAATACTTTACCTACGCAGATTTTATTATGATATGTATGACTTCTGTATGCATTTTCTAAGTGTTTCTTTTTATTTATGCAACTTTTTAAACTATTTTACCTGTCATCGGCATGTATTTTTTTTTATCATCACTGAATGCGTTATTTTATTACCTTAATGCTTTAACTACATAGATTTTATTATGATATGTATGAATTCTGTATGCATTTTCTTAGTGTTGCTCTTTATTTATGAAACGATGATATTTAATTCCACGTACGGTACTATTATATTACAGTAAAACCTCTCATATTCGGACTAATTGGGCCAAGGAGTGGTCCGAGTAATGCAAGGATCCGAATAATGGGGGGATATGTAAAAAGAAAAAGAAAAAGAAAAATTTGTGTGTATATATATATATATATATATATATATATATATATATATATATATATATATATATATATATATATATATATATATATATATATATATATATACAGGAAAATACCTTTTATCCGGATATATCCGGACTTCCGGGTAGCCGGTTAATGGAAAAGTCCGGTTAATGGGTAAGTATACTTACGAAAGATGCATTTACTAAAAATAAACATAATATTGTATGATTGTTTGTATTGTATGACACACACCCACACATACCACCCAACACACACACACACACACATACCACCCAACACACACACCCACACATACCACCCAACACACACACACACACACATACCACCCAACACACACACCCACACATACCACCCAACGCACACACACACATACCACCCAACACACACACCCAACACACACACACACACACATACCACCCAACACACACACCCACACATACCACCCAACACACACACACACACATACCACCCAACACACACACCCACACATACCACCTAACACACACACACACATACCACCCAAACACACAACCCCACACATACCACCCAACACACACACACACACACCCACATACACGGGTGGTATGTGTGGGTGGGTGTGTTGGGTGGGATGTGTGTGTGTGTGTGTGTGTTGGGTGGTATGTGGGATGACTCAAAATACCACTCCGGTCGTCGGGTAGCACTGACCTTGCCCACGGACTGATAAACACTGAATTATCATAGCGCATGGCGCATTATGGCGGGAATAAACAGGTGGCGATAGGTGGCGCTCACGTCTACGGCGGCAAAATTAAAAGTTAAATATTTCGTTACTTTTTTATTTTACACACATACACCCACATACACACACATACACGGGTGGTATGTGTGGGTGGGTGTGTTGGGTGGGATGTGTGGGTGTGTGTGTGTGTTGGGTGGTATGTGGGATGACTCAAAATACCACTCCGGTCGTCGGGTAGCACTGACCTTGCCCACGGACTGATAAACACTGAATTATCATAGCGCATGGCGCATTATGGCGGGAATAAACAGGTGGCGATAGGTGGCGCTCACGTCTACGGCGGCAAAATTAAAAGTTAAATATTTCGTTAATTTTTTATTTTTTAATACTATTTACTTACCTGCCACAAATTCCGGTTATTGGGTTATTCCGGTTGTTGGGTATCCGGATAAAAGGTATTTTCCTGTATATATATATATATATATATATATATATATATAATATATATTATATATATATATATATATATATATATATATATATATATATATATATATATATATATATATATATATATATATAATATATATATATATATATAGCTAGGAAATTTCGACCCCCCCCCCAAAAAAAAAAAAAAAAAAAAATTCTAGGTGTAGTATATATAGCTTGGAAATTTCGACCCCTAAAAAAAAAAAAAAAAAAAAAAAAAAAAAAAAAAAAAGAGGAGGTCCGAATAATGTCAAAGTTCGAATAATGAGGGTCCGAATACGAGAGGTTTTACTGTACTATGTTTTGCCTTGAAATCCCAGACCTTTTCTTATTGTTATCATCATGTCTCTCCTCTAAATACACATAGTCTTATTTAACCATTATTCAACCCTGTATTTTATCCACTGTTACTATAGTATCCAAAAAGTTTTAATTCTTTCTGTTTAAACTTCAGGTTTCCCCCTAATATTTTATGAGGTTAGACGGCAGATGATACGCTTCCAAGTATCTCTATCCTTTGCCTCTACTTTAGCATCCAAAAAGTTATATAAGCATACCAATACACCGCTGTATCCCATATGTATGTATTTTGTGCACTATAGTATTCAATAAGTTACAATTAGCAAAATATAAACATACCAAAAACAAAATACAAACATACCAAATAATACAAAACACAAACATTCCATAGCAAAATATAAACATACCAATGCACCACCGTATCCCTTGCCTGGCCATACCTGACCTAACCCAACGCTCCTTCGCCTCCATGACCCGTTCTTAGGTGAGGATCCTGTCCGAGAGGCTGGGCGAGGGGGAGAGGGAGAAGGCGGAGATTGAAAGCCACACCCGAGACCTCCACACGGCCATTGAGAAGTGAGACCTTGCCCCTCATCCACCCTTACCTGGCCCCTTCATCCACACATTTTATAACATTATGCACTCATCCACTCACACTTATAGACACACATATAACACATTCTCGCCCTTATTCATGCAATTCACATATTTATCCCTATATTCACATGCTTACTTAATCTCAATGCAAGATCTGAATCCTAGAAGCTATTTAAATTACTATATGTGTAGTTATGAGTTTTAGATATGGTGGTAAGTTTTTCTATTAGCGGGAAGCAACAAGATCTATTATTACGTGTATATTTATTTTGTTCAAACATTGCCATTGACATTGTGTTTTGATGCATTGCTTACCATTATGTAGTGTTGGGTGATAGCAGGTTAAGGTTTCTTCTGCCCCATTTGTGCCTGATATACATATTGATATTTTTTTCCTTGTTTATATCTGACATGCTTTTTATATTACGTTTATTGCATATTTAGCATTTATTGGTTTATTACTGATGAATTATGCTATTTATTAATCATAGAGTCTACCTGCATCTCTTTTACTCTAAATTTCATAATGATATATTGTTGTGTGCTCATTTCATTTATTAATTTTTTTTTTTTTAAATATTTTATATTTTTTTATATTTTATCTCATCGGAGCTAGGCTCCGATGTAGTAGGCTATTACTATTTTTTCATTTGATGGCTTAGATGGTTGACCCTCGCCCGTGGTGGCGCAGGCTGGATTTTTAGAGTGATGCCTGTGTTGATAGGTGAAGGTCTGTTTTCTGTGATGGTCTGACCTTCAGTCAGGCTCATGCTGCCACCTGGTGTTTCCTCCGCCACACTTGTTGTTGCAGTCAGATGAACAGGTATCGCAGCATGCGGGTTTCTTCGGCCACTCGACGATGGATTTTACAGTTGCTCCTTGGTGGAACTTGAACTCGGGACCTTGTGCTCACCTCCCAGGCTCTTGTCGACCATGTTAAGGATGGTCGAAAGAGTTGCCCTCGGCAGGATTCGAACTCGGAATATGGAGCTCACCACTCCAAGACGCTAACCACTCGGTCACCGCTCCCCCAATTATTGCATGTGGTTATATTTTTACCATTATCCTCTACTCTTTCACATGTATTATTGAGAATGTTACAGTTTCACACATGTACTATGTTTTTTATTGCATGTGATAACTATGCATATTGAATAGACCCTCCCACTTTCTTAAATTTCTTACTTTCTACTCTACAGGGGCAGCTAGCGGCCTTTTCATTATTTATTTATTTACTTTTTATTTTATTGGTATTATTATTATTATTTTACCTCTTGGTCAGTCCCTTGTAGTGTTAACAAAAATATCATAACCAATGTGTGTCATCCAATGAAGCAGCGTGTGTGTGTCTATCTTTGGTCTTTTAACACTTGAAAACACTCACTCACATAAACTGAACGAAAATCAAATCAAAACACATTTTCTCTCACCTATTCATCCAGCGTTATTCCATCCCAAATTGTAATCCATTGCAGTCCACTTCAATCGCTTATAATGCTACTTTTCGACCACTTATAAGAGGCAACTGAGTGATAAATTACATATCAGTTTACTATAGTCTGCATTTTTTAACCAGGTGAAAAATCCTGACCCCTTGCTGCTTACAGATTGATATTTGATGCCAGAAGCCTACAGTTCTTCTAAATTTCAGCTGTATTTTGTCATAGTTAACCATATTACCAGGTAAACATAGGCATAATTTTAAGCATGAGACCTTAAGATGGAATGGATTTTCGTCTCGTTAAAAAAATAGATTATAGTGTTCCCCTCATTTCCGCCAGACTGCAGGACGCGGCCACCCAGAGGTTCCCGCCCTCCACCCAGGCCTTCATCCTGGAGGTGCGCAAGGCCCGGGACGCTGCCATGGGTGACCTGGACAAGATGAAGAAGGAGCGAGACACACTAAGGGAGAGACTGAGGGTGAGCAGAGCTGTGTTTGGGAATGCTAAGTTGTTGGACCTAATTGTATGCTGCAGTCTTCATCTTAACGAGACACTGCAAAAATCATGTCACACACTGCACCGTCCCGATGGTCAAGTGGATTGAGCATTGGCCTGGCATTATGTGGTTAGCCAGTTCAAATTCTCACTCGCTCACGGGGATTTTTCACTGACAAATTCGGACGGTTACTGTCCCCTTTGAGCAAGGGGATGGATGTGTGTGGTGTGTGAGGTTCCAGCATTACCCAAAGATCGGTAACAATGAGCTCCAAGCTCGCACCGGGAGGGTGAAACAGGCGATCGCGAGTCTGACTCACGTAGACAAGACCATGGGTGAATTGCATTTATATAACTGCAAGGGTTTACTGTAGGTAGATTATTTATTTATCATTTCAACAATTATTTGGATCTTTAGTGTTACTTTAGGGAGATGTGTTTTAGAGGCACAGGACAGCCTTGTGGCATCCTAGATACGTTGAATGTATGTCAGGTTTCACGAATTTGAAAAAAAAGAAGAAGAAAAAAAGTTGTTTGCAGTCTGTTGTGAATGTTTTATTGAGAGTTCTGGCATTGAGCCTTATATAGTGTTGTGAGGCGGCCTCTGATCTTCCATCCTTCTCTCCCTCCCTCCCTCCCTCCCTCCCTCCCTCCCCTCCCTCCCTCAGGCCGCCAGCAGCCAGCAGGTTCGGGAGAAGGCCGGCCTGGAGGAGGATGCTTCCAGCCTGCGCCGCCTGGCCGAGGAAGGCAGCAGGACGGCCACGGACCTGCAGCAGCGCCTCAACTCCCAGGCGGCGCTGGTGGCCTCCCTGCAGGACCAGGCACAGACCCTGCAGGCAGCCCTCCAGCAGGCCCACGACCAGATGGGCTTCCAGGGCAAGGAGTCCGAGGAGTTCAAGTGAGTGTGTGTGTGTGTGTGTGTGTGTGTGTGTGTGTGTGTATTCATCTAGTTGTATTTTACAGGGCCAGAGCAACGCTCGTATGGCCCCGTCTCCATATCAACATTTTTATCATTCATCCTTAGTGGTTAGTGTTGGCCGAAGCCACCACCCCGGGAGGAGGGTCACAAACCCCCGGCTGACACCCGGTACCCATTTACTGCTGGGTGGACAGGGGCTCGGGTTTTAAGGAAACAGCCCATATGTTTCCGCTCCGCCCGGGGATCGAACCCGGGACTTCTCGGTTGTGAACCGAGCGTGCTAACCACTACACTACGGAGTGTGTGTGTGTGTGTGTGTGTGTGTGTGTGTGTGTGTGTGTGTGTGTGTGTGTGTGTGTGTGTGTTCTTACCTTATATTTTTTCATTCTAGAGTCAAGATTGTTATTTTTATCATGTTTAATCCTTTCTTTGTCACACGTCTAAAAATTTGTGGATAGTATTTCATCAATCAATCATTGGGGGCATACGCCGGGGGGCGCGTCGCCTCACCCACCCTACGACGCCACTCACGGGGGTCACCACGAGCGAGTCCCCAAGCAGGCTCCCTTCCCATACCAAGCAACGCGACAGGAAACATCAACTTGCCCCAGCCACGAGCCTTGTGGGCGCCCCCTTGGCCTCCTCCACACCGGATTGTCTCTTACAGATACAACCCGATGGGAAGGATCGGTTTCAGGGTAGCGTGCCACATGCCCATATAGCCGAAGTTGGCGCTGACGGACTATGCAGGTAATAGGCCTCGATTCAGTCTCACGGTGCAATCGCTGATTTGACACGTAATCATCCCAGCGATACCCAATGATTCTGCGAAGACACTTATTACCAAAGGCATCGATTTGCCTCTTCAAGTCACTATTTAGTGTCCATGTCTCACAACCATAGAGTAAGACAGGGATCACAAGCGACTTGAAGATCCGGATCTTTGTCTGCACAAAGTCTGCTTTGTCTGTGCTTTCTTCTGCACAGGTACCGACAACGCCAAATACTCGTGCTGAGCGAGTCCATAACACCGTGGGCTATGCCAATCCGCCGTAAGACTTCTTGACGTGACCCGCCGTCATTCTGGATTGCGCTGCAAAGGTATGTAAAACTTTCCAAGATCTCAATGTCCTCGCCGCATGCATGAACAGACTGTACTGTTTCATCTAGCAAACCTTCAAACACCTGGACCTTGGTCTTGAGCCAGGAGACCTCAAGTCCCAAAGGCTTTGCCTCCTCGTGCAGCGCCTCGAGAGCCATCACCAGGACCTCCAGCGACTCAGCAAAGATTACTGCATCTCCGGCAAAAACAAGATCAGTGATCTTGGTATTGCCGAGAGATGGTCCAAAATCACTTTAATCTACAACGTTGCCCAATACCCAGTCCATACAAGTTTTAAAAAGTGATGGGGCAAGGACGCACCCTTGCCTCACTCCTGTTTTCGTAGGAAAAAAGCTGGATACACCTCCCCACACTTCACAGCACTCTCAATACCAGAGTACAGGCCAGTCATCAAACCAATAGTCCTTGCAGGAATCCCGTGAAATTGCAGAAGATCCCAGAGTGGCTCATGATGTCCAGCCCTGTACTGGTCCTGGTTCCCAGCAAGCCTGGCACCGCGGCATATTGACGCGGATAGTATTGACACACATTATTGCATTAGGTAGTGCATTCGACTGATCTATTACTCTAATTAGAATTTGGATGTGTATTCCACTGATCTATTACTCTTAATTCGAAAACTAGATGTGTTTGTGTGTATATTTATGTGTGAGTATGTACATTGTGTTCATGCATGTGTAGTAAGGTAAGCTACACCTGTCCCTTCCCAGACGGATGTTGCAGCAGAAGGTGGGTGAGATAGGCGACACCGAGCACATGCTGGAGATGCGACTCAACCAGCTGAGTACCAGTGAGAGCCGCCTCAAGGACCTGGAGGCAGAGCTGGGGCGTACCAGGCAGGAGCTGGCTGACTCCAGGGCCGAGGTGACCGCCCTCAGAGGCTCGGTGGCTCGGCTGGACCACGACAAGGACCTCCTCAATGTGAGTGTTGACTGACTGTATTATTTGTGTAGTTAAGATTAAGTTGTGTAGTTTTTGTTTAGGTGTAGAGTTAAGTTTTAACATCTTGAGTTTGGAGAGCTGTTAGTGATGGCTGTACTAAAGTCCTACACGGCCACCTCGATTTACGAATGGGTTACGTTCCTGAAAAACTGTTTGTAAATCGAAAATTCGTAAATCGAATGTATTTTTCCCATTTTAATCCCACTATTTAATTTGAGATACGTTCCACTCCACCGTTTCTACGGGTCATTATCCACCATTTCCTGGACTCCACTGTCAATTTTGCTGAAAACATCTGACATGATCTTTCTTGTAAGATGCAGCTGTTGCTCTGTTTCTAAATCTTCTTCTGATGCATCCCCCTCTACTGCTCGTTGCTGTTCTATTTCTCTAAGATCTTCGACACTTAGCTCCTCGCTGTGTGATTCTAGCAACTCGTTGACATCCTTGCTTCCACAGTTGACGGGGAAAGGCTAAACCAATTAGCCATGTCCTTCACTCGCACGCCTTCGTCAAATTTCTTGAGAATCGCTATCTTAGTCTAGTGTTATGGCTTTTCTGGCTTTCTTGGGCTTAGGACCACCCACACTAGCACTGGCACCATGCTTGGGAGGCATTATTCACTGAAATAATCACTGAAATGTCTGATTATACACAATAATGTTCATAAACACAGCACGACCGGTCGGAGAATATGTAAACAAACAATCTTGAGCGTCCCCGCGTGTGGATGTGCTGAGCCAATGGTTCTGTTTACTGAACTTTTTACAATATTTAGGTGTTATAAATATTCTTACTATTTATGTATTAAATTTTTTTTATAATTTTGTTTATGAATTTACGAACTTTTGTTCGTAACTTCGAATATTCGTGTGTGAACCAAATTTTGGGACAAAATTATTTTGTTCGTATCTTCGAAAATTCGTAAATAGAGTGTTCGTAAATCGCGGTATGAGTGTACTTACGATACTTTAGTAGTTAATTCATAAAATAAAAGTAAGGCTTCGAACTATACAAGAATGTATACTAGGAGCATTGCTGCTACAAAGGTATGCAAATTTAGTGTAAGGGATGTTTTTGCACGGTACTGTAGTCCAATGTGTTGTAAAGGTTTCCAGCTGTGATGTCACAAGACATTTACGGTAGGTAGGTTCGTAGTTGATTTCTGGGAGGCGAAATAAAAGGGTTGGCCTGTTGCCGGTAAGAGTGAAGAGGAAGAGGTTGTTGGGTCGGTCGGGCTCGGTTGGTGGCACAGGGTTGATGGGGTTGGTGGCACAGGGTTGATGGGGTTGGGGGCACAGGGTGTGGGGTTGGGGCACAGGGTGAGGGTGGGGGCACAGGGTGATGGGGTTGGGGGCACAGGTGAGGGGCTGGTGGAAACGGGGTTGATGGGGTTGGGGCACGGGGTTTGAGGGGGGTTGGGGGACAGGGTGATGGGGTTTGGTGGCACGGGGTTTGAGGGGGTTTGGGGGGCACAGGGTGATGGGGTTGGTGGCACAGGGTGATGGGGTTGGGGGCACAGGGGATGGGGTTGGTGGCACAGGGTTGAGGGGGTTTGGGTGGCACAGGGTTGATGGGGTTGGGGCCAGGGTGATGGGGTTGGTGGCACAGGGTTGAGGGGGTTGGTGGCACAGGGTGAGGGGGTTGGTGGCACAGGGGTGATGGGTTGGGGGCACAGGGTGAGGGGGTTTTGGGGGCACAGGGGTGATGGGGTGGGGCACAGGGTTGATGGGGTTGGTGCCACAGGGTGATGGGGTTGGTGGCACGGGGTTTTATGGGGTTGGTGGCACAGGGGTGAGGGGGTTTGGTGGCACAGGGTGATGGGGTTGGGGGCACAGGGTGATGGGGTTTGGGGCACAGGGGTGATGGGTTGGGGGCACAGGGTTGATGGGTTTTGGTGCCACAGGGATTGGGGGTTGGTGGGGTTGGTTGGCACAGGGGTGATGGGGTTGGTGGCACAGGGGTGATGGGGTTGGGGGCACAGGGGTGATGGGGTTGGGGGCACGGGGGTGATGGGGTTGGGGCACAGGTTGATGGGGTTGGGGGCACAGGGGTGATGGGGTTGGTGGCCAAGGGGTGATGGGGTTGGTGGCACAGGGGTGATGGGGTTGGGGCACAGGGTGATGGGGTTGGGGGCACAGGGTTGATGGGGTTTGGGGTGGCACAGGGTTTGAGGGGGTTGGGGCACAGGGGTGATGGGGTTGGTGGCACAGGGGTAAAGGGGGTTGTGGCACAGAGGTGATGGGTTGGTGGCACAGGGTGATGGGGTTTGGGGGCACAGGGTTGATGGGGTTGGGGGCCAGGGTTGATGGGTTGGGGCACGGGGTGATGGGGTTGGTGGCAAGGGTGATGGGGTTGGGGCACGGGTTGATGGGTTGGGGGCACAGGGTTGAGGGGGTTGGTGGCACAGGGTTGATGGGGTTGGTGGCACAGGGGTGATGGGGTTGGTGGCACAGGGGTGATGGGGTTGGTGGCACAGGGTTGATGGGTTGGGGGCACAGGGTAAATGGGGTTGGGGGACGGGTGATGGGGTTGGTGGCACGGGGGTGATGGGTTGGTGGCACAGGGTTGATGGGGTTGGTGGCACGGGGGTGATGGGGTTGGGGCACAGGGTTGATGGGGTTGGTGGCACAGGGTTGATGGGGTTGGTGGCACGGGGTTTGATGGGGTTGGGGCACAGGTTGATGGGGTTGGTGGCACAGGGGTGATGGGGTTGGTGGCACGGGGGTGATGGGGCTGGAGGCACGGGGGTGATGGGGTTGGTCCCACAGGGTGATGGGGTTGGTGGCACAGGGTTGATGGGGTTGGGGCACGGGGTTTGATGGGGTTGGGGGCACAGGGTGATGGGGTTGGGGCACAGGGTGATGGGGTTGGGGGCACAGGGTTTGATGGGGTTTGGGGGCACAGGGTTGATGGGGTTGGGGGCACAGGGGTGATGGGGTTGGTGGCACAGGGTGATGGGGTTGGGGGCACAGGGTTGAGGGGGTTGGGGGCACAGGGTGATGGGGTTTTGGTGGCACGGGGGTTGATGGGGTTGGTGGCACAGGGGTGATGGGGTTGGTGGCACAGGGGTGATGGGGTTGGTGGCACAGGGTGAGGGGGTTTTGGTGGCACAGGGTGATGGGGTTGGGGCACGGGTGAGGGGGTTGGGGCACAGGGTGATGGGGTTGGTGGCACGGGGGTGATGGGGTTGGTGGCACGGGGGTGATGGGGTTGGGGCACAGGGTGATGGGGGGTTGGGGCACAGGGTTGATGGGGTTGGTGGCACAGGGTGATGGGGTTGGTGGCACGGGGTTGATGGGTTGGGGGCACAGGGTTGAGGGGGTTGGGGGCACAGGGGTGTGGGTTGGTGGCACAGGGGTGTGGGTTGGGGGGCACAGGGGTGATGGGGTTGGTGCACAGGGTGTGGGGTTGTGGCACAGGTTGATGGGGTTGGGGCACAGGGTTGAGGGGGTTTTGGGGGGCACGGGGTTTGATGGGTTGGGGGCACAGGGTTGATGGGGTTGGTGCCACAGGGTGATGGGGTTGGGGGCACGGGGGTGATGGGTTGGGGGCACAGGGTTGATGGGGTTGGTGGCACAGGGTTGATGGGGTTGGGGGCACAGGGGTGATGGGGTTGGGGCACGGGGGTGATGGGTTGGGGGCACAGGGGTGAGGGGGGGTTGGGGCACAGGGTGAGGGGGTTTTGGGGCACAGGGGTAATGGGGTTGGGGGCACAGGGTGATGGGGTTGGGGGCACAGGGTTGAGGGGGTTTTGGTGGCACAGGGTTATGGGGTTGGTGGCACAGGGGTGATGGGGTTTGGTGGCACAGGGGTGATGGGGTTGGTGGCACAGGGGTGGATGGGGTTGGTGGCACAGGGGTGATGGGTTGGTGGCACAGGGGTGATGGGGTTGGGGGCACAGGGGTGATGGGGTTGGGGGCACAGGGGTGATGGGGTTGGTGGCACAGGGTGATGGGGTTGGTGGCACGGGGTTATGGGGTTGGTGGCACAGGGGTGATGGGTTGGTGGCACGGGTGATGGGTTGGGGGCACAGGGGTGAATGGGTGTTGGGGGCACAGGTTGATGGGGTTGGGGGCACAGGGTTGATGGGGTTGGGGGCACAGGGGTGAGGGGTTGGGGGCACAGGGGTGATGGGGTTGGGTGCACAGGGTGATGGGTTGGGCCACAGGGTTGATGGGGTTGGTGGCACAGGGGTGATGGGGTTGGTGGGCACGGGGGTGATGGGGTTGGTGGCACAGGGTTGATGGGGTTGGTGCCACAGGGTTGATGGGGTTGGGGCACGGGGGTGAGGGGGTTGGGGCACAGGGTTTGATGGGGTTGGTGGCACAGGGGTATGGGTTGGTGGCACAGGGGTGATGGGGTTGGGGCACAGGGTTGATGGGGTTGTGCCACAGGGTTGAGGGGGTTGGGGGCACAGGGGTGATGGGGTTGGGGGCACAGGGTGATGGGGTTGGTGGCACAGGGGTGATGGGGGTTGGTGGCCACAGGGTTGATGGGGTTGGTGCACAGGGTTGATGGGTTGGGGGCACAGGGTGATGGGGCTGGAGGCCACAGGGGTGATGGGTTGGTGGCACAGGGTTGATGGGGTTGGTGGCACGGGGGTTGATGGGGTTGGTGGCACAGGGGTGATGGGTTTGGAGGCACAGGGTGATGGGGTGGGGCACGGGGGTGATGGGGTTTGGGTGGCACAGGGGTTGATGGGGTTGGTGGCACAGGGTGATGGGGTTGGGGCACGGGGGT
>JACEEZ010007691.1:227265-247265 GCA_016584305.1 Chionoecetes opilio
CCAGGTGGCTGCATGCTCAGCGGACTTAAAAGTCCGCGGCAGGGTAGTTGATATTGTCGGTTGCCGGACAGTAAATACTAGAGTAGGATAAACGTCCGGGGGTGGGTAATGGCATCGGACTTTTTTTTTTTTTTTTTTTTTTTTACTTGCGATTCCCGGACTTTTGCGGTTCCCGGACCAGTGCTCCCCCCTATTAGTCTGGAAAATCGAGGTTTGTGTGTAATATCAATAAATATCTCAAAAAAATTCCGCTTTTCCTTTCTCTCTCTCTCTCTCTCTCTCTCTCTCTCTCTCTCTCTCTCTCTCTCTCTCTCTCTCTCTCTCTCTCTCTCTCTCTCTCTCTCTCTCTCTCTCTCTCTCTCTCTCTCTCCGTCGAAAGGGAGAAAGCGTGGGAAAGATTGATCTTTCCCACGCTAAAATAATACGTGATCCAGTCGCAGTATGGCCCCGACTGGTCGACGGCAGGGTTGGATCCTTCGGCGACGAGTCCCAGCACGGAGCCGACTTTTTTCCGTTAAATTTTTTGTCACAGACCCGCCCCGCTTCACGACTCCCACGACCCTACGGCGACGGTCTGGGCCTGACGCCAACCCACATGACGACCGGCGCCGACACAGCATGACTCAGCAAGTCGTGACTGGTCGCCGTTGAGAGTTGCGAAGATGTGAATGGGGCTTTGTGGACTCCTTTATCACACACTGCGCTTACACTTGCATCATTGTAGGCAAAAGTAGAACAAAGTCTTATTGAGAATACAGAAAACCCTCTCTAATTCGAACTAATTGGGGGGAGACCTGAGTCGAATTAGCCGAAAGTTTGAATTATCCGATGGTTACCTCTAGCCCCCCCCACACAATAAGAACTCACTAAAAAATGCCAAAACATCACAGATTGTATTACTTGTACTCACCAAAACATGGCTAATACTGAAGTCTTGAAATGCAGTACTACTGTACACTGAGCACTCAGGCGTCACTGATAGCATCTTCATTCAAGGGCTGCGTTCAGTAAGGCAACGCGTACGGGTGCACACGGAGGCTCACGGTGACGTAGGCATACAGTAGGCCTAGTGCAAGCTGCCCCCGCACTATAGATCTGGGAGGTGGATCGCTATTGAGTTGCCAGCTCGCGCCACAATAAGGGTATGTAAACAAAGGGCAAAGAAAGCCTCTCCTCTTCTTGCCTCCTTAATATTTCATTTCCTGCTGCTATAACTTCTGCTGCATCAAATACAGGGTCATCAACAAGTTATTCTTCAACAATAAGAATAGCCACAGAGATCAATTTTGGCAGCTGCTATCTTGGTAGCAATGTGAATTGTGAAGCGTTCAGTATCGTTCAGTAGGGAGGGTGCGGGGGTGTGACCGCTACTAAACTCCCAGGTGTCACTCTGGGGATACGTAAGGTAAGGTCTTCAATGCTTGAGGTGCTTAATGTGTTGGAGGCGATGTGGAGGCTGGCTGATTAAGTGGATGACACAGAGGAGGTGGAAGATGCTGCAGAAAACTCTGACAATTCGAACAATGTGCAGACAATTCGTACTTCAGTTCAGATTATGGAAAGTTGGAAAGTTGTTGAAAAATTTGAACTTGGTCTGAAACAGGTCAAATTATCGGAAGTTCGAATCATACGGGTTCGAATTAGAGAGGGTTTACTGTATTGCCAAAGGACATTATAACACACGAGTAACTTCATAATAAAAAATGAAAGGGTAGGTTTAAATAATTCTGTAATACATCAAAATATACCAAATTTAGAAGGAACTTAACCTTTGACGGAGACTTATGCTAGTAAAATTTGAGAGAGAGAGAGAGAGAGAGAGAGAGAGAGAGAGAGAGAGAGAGAGAGAGAGAGAGAGAGAGAGAGAGAGAGAGAGAGAGAGTACTCTATCTTAATATTATTCCTTCATATTATATTTTGATGTAAAGGGTAAAGAAAACTAATGTATACTTTTTTCTTGATATTTTTTAATGCAGTCTACAATTTGAGTGGAGTAAGGAATGTGGCGTGACGCAAGTTGACATGTAAGAAAACTATGTATCATCATGGAAATCATGAAGCAGTAAAGCAACGTAAAGCAGTAATTTCTGTAATGAAACTATATAAGAAGAGTTCATCATGAACACACCTCTGAGGTGTGTTCAGAGTTGCCATACACCTCTATTAATTAACAGCTTCAAAAGAACGAGTAATATAATAATAATGAAATAAAGATAATTGTTTGCAAAACTTGCTTAAACCTTGCTTGAATTGATCTTATGCACAGATGAAACACAAACAGGAAACACTTATGTAACAACTGTGCATAAATGCAAACATCCATAAATCCAAGTTATATGAAACTATAAACACGACCTTAATCTAGTCTCTCGTAGTTATTAGGCTACTTGGAGAAAAATGTGATCAAGAAACACTCCTTTGCCTCCCATTATTGTTGCTGCGTCATCCCCGTTTTGCCCTCGAGGGTTCCATGCGATGTCACCTTCGTCACGGTGTTCGCTACAAAGACTTTGTTCTATGGCTGCCATTTGGGATGTTTTCTATCAGAATATCAATCTTGTGATAAGGATATCAGTGTGTAAAAACTTTGCCTCAGCTTGCTGGTTTCTGACGATCAGTTTTCCTTTTGTTTTCCTCGTTGATTATCATAATGATTACAAAGCCAGATCGTTTTATCGAGACTGTAAGTACAGTAAAAGCCTTATAACTCGGCACGATAGGGGCTCTGGCCCTTGCCGAGTTATTCAATGTGCCGAGTTATGCAATGTTCTCCTCTGATATGGTTAATAAAAAAAAAAAAAAAAAAAAAGAAGTAAGTACATTAAAAGCATAAAAACAACACTTACCAGTGAACGGTAAATGAGTGTAAGCGAAGAGATGCAGTTATAACATCAATATGCCGAGATACATTATTTTTTGCTGACTTTCTGTTTACATGTTCACACAAGAAGTTGTGAGGGCATGATATGCAGAGTGAAAACCATGAGATGCAGTTTAGGTGAGGCGGTAGCAGAGTGGTGAGCGTCACCGGGTGGCGTTCTCGAAGACCCGAGTTCGATCCCGAGTGAGACCCATAAATCCAATTGAAATCTTTCTGCACCGTCGAGTGGCCCAAGAACACCCACATGCCCTGCCCATTAACTCTACCTTCGACTGTGAGTGCATGGGAGGACACAGTTGCGGCATGAGCTCTAAGTCACAGGCGTCAGTCCGGGCCGATAAGGGGCTTACGGGGCCTAGCCCCAGGGCCCCCACAAAGGAGCCCAAGGGCCCCCACCATCTGGATAGCTTTAGCCGATATAAAAACTGGCAGTCAACCATAAACATATTTGCTTGCGCCATTTTTTCTTTTTATTCTGAATAATCATGATAATAGTTTCTTTGCCAAGCATAGGTCAAAATACCATATAAGTGCTTAAATTTTCGTAATTGGCTACAGTGAGCCTAGGGCTCACAGCTCTGGATCCGCCTGGTGTCAGCTACAACAACTGCCTGCGACACCACGGGCGGGCCCAATGTTTTTTGAAATAAAAAAACGCGCAGCACGATGTTTAAATTCCGAGAACAGTGCCGAGTTATAGCTTTTTTTTTCCTTATTATATCTACTTCTAAAGTCTGTTATGTAATATTCCATACTCGGCAGGACGACTGGTCAGTGAAAAGAAAGGAAGCATGTTTTGGGAACTATTACTGAGAATTGGGGAACCATAATGCTTTTTCTTAATTATCAGAGAGAAGTCGAAAAATCATTATGGCTGGCGTGGTCCGAGATTGAGAGTGGGACGTAACCTGATTGTGAGAAACAAAGAGCTTACTATCAGGAGAGAGAGAGAGAGAGAGAGGAGAGAGAGAGAGAGAGAGAGAGAGAAGAGAGAGAGAGAGAGAAAGGAAACTTGAAAATCACTAGTTAGAAAAAAAAGGTAGTAAGGAAGTGCAATACTAAAATTTACCAAAAAAAAAACAGAAAATACTCTCTCTCTCTAGGGCACCTCGATGGGGCCGACACCTGCCACCTGTAATCAGCGGCGGGAAGGTTGTTATTATCCTTAGGTGAGCTCAGGTGTTTTATATCACGTTAGGGGAGGCAGTAAGGCCGTGGGAGAGCCTGGACCAAGGGAGTGAGAGACCTTGGCAAGGGTGGGAGTGAGGATGAGGTGTAGAAAGAGGTCGAGAAGAGTGCGTAGAGGGGGAGGAAGAGGGAAAGAATGAAGGGAGGGAGGGAGGGAGGTAAGGAAAGGAAGGAAGGAAGGAAGGACATGAGAGGTTGAGGAAGGAAGGAAGGAAGGACATGAGAGGTCGAGGAGGAAATGAAGGAAGGACATGAGAGGTCGAGGAGGAAATGAAGGAAGGACATGAGAAGTTGAGGGGGAAAGGAATGAAGGCAGGAAGGAAGGAAGGAAAGATCAAAATTTTATATCAGTAAAAATAAAGGGAATTGAGCTAGGGAAGATGCCCTTCTTGTCCTCTACTCTTTAGCCAATTAGCTGTCTCCTTTTGACCCCGCCAGCCAATCAGCGAACAAAGATTGAGTGTTACAATAAAATTTTGCCTCGCGCTACAAGGTTCCAAGATGTGCCATAGAGGAGACTAGAGGTAAGAGCCACACGTGTATAACCTGACTACTGGCTGGTGAGCCTGGAGTTGGCTGTGAAGGGAACCGTATCAACTCCAACCTCCAACCTGTTGCTTGGATTTAAAAAAAAAGATCTTTAATATTGCTAGGGTGCCTGTTTGACAGAATTTGAGAGAAAGTAAGATTGGAGGCAGTGATGATTTCCAAGGCAGAATTAAGTATCAAGGTTATGGAGAGCGACAAGGAGCCCAAGACTTGTTGCGCCTGTGTGTACGTCTTTCGGCAGCTGTGGCGACAGCTGACGAAGAAGAAGAAGAACTCCAAGCGGATCACTGACGACTTGGAAGTTTATACCAATAAGAAGGAATACGAAGAATCAACACTAAATATCGAAGAGAAAATCGAAACCATCAAAGAAAATGAAACCATAGTAATAATTGAAGAAACAAAGGTTGTAGAAGAAATAGAAAAAATAGAACACGATTTAGTAATGGAAGAAAATAAAGTCATGGAGCAGGAAGCAAAGGGAAAAACCATTGAAAGTGTAAGCGAGGTGTAGGAAGAGGGACAACAGGAAGGACAGGGAGAGCTGAAGAAAGAAGAAAAACTATTGAAACAAAAGAAGAAGAAACCACGGCCAAGAGCCAAGGCGCGCCGTGCCGAGAAGGCTCAGGGCCTCGAGTCCGGCGTGATGTATGTCCCCGGCGAGGTGCTGCACGCCACCTCCGAGGACTGGACGGTGGTCCGCGACAAGAGGAACCAGCCTAGGAAGGCCAAGACGCTGCCCCCCGTCACCGAGGCGGCTGTGTACACCGAGAAGCAGCAGAAGGCCGCGCAGCAGAAGGCCACGCAGCAGAAGCCCGCGCAGCAGAAGGCCGTGTCGCCACAGGCGAGGAAGGCCAAGGCGCTGCTCGCCGTTACCGAGGCGGCGGTGAACTTGCAGCAGGAGGCCGCGCCGCCACCGGTCAAGAAGAACGGCCGGCGCGCCAAGAAGCGTGGGGAAGAAAGTGTGAGAGATTCGTGGAAGGTGGAGAAGGTGGAGGTGGAGGTGGCCGCGGCGCCCCACATGCGGCGCTGCATCGTCGGGCCTGGCGGCGCCACGCTGAAGAAGGTGCAGCAGGAGTTTCCCGGCGTTCAGGTGAAGGTGCCGCCGCCGCGGGACGCCGTGACCGCCACCGTCACGGTGCGGGGACCTCCCCGGCAGGTTACCGCCGCGGCGCATCGCCTCAAGGCACTGCTGCACGAAGCGGAGGTGGTGGAGGCGCAGGTGGCAGTGGCGCCACATCAGCGGCGCCACGTGATAGGCCTCGGCGGCGCCAACATCCGGAAGCTCCAGAAGGAGTTTCCCGAAGTGGCGGTGACGGTGCCGCCTCGCGGGGACCGCGCCTCCCGCAGCGTCGCGCTGAAGGGTCCGCGGCGCCAAGTGGCCGGCGCGCGGGCACTCTTTGGACCCCGCGGCCAAGGCCAGACTGCCCCGCACAGCATCACCAAGACCATACCCCCACAACAACCACCACCCCAACAACTGTCCCAACCACTGTTTCAACCACCATCGTCCCCCGCCCAACCCCACTGTTTCAACCACCATCGTCTCAACCACTGTTTCAACAACCGCAGTCCCAACCAACACCAACCCAATTACCATTCACACTACTACCCCATCAACCACCCACACCATCGTTCCAACCACCACCCCGACCACCACCTCAACCACCGTCAAATCTCCCCTCCCCATTACTGTTGAAAAGGCCACCCAAGGCGCCGTCCTCCCTCCCGCCCTCAACGCCGAGGACTTTCCTTCCCTCAGCGAGGCACACGCAACACGCCGCCCACCACACACTCCCCGCCCGCAACAACCCAACACCCTCCCGCCCAGGGCACCACCACCCCGCCCGCCTGCAACACCGAACCGTCTTCCGCCAACACCACCACTCACCCTCCCGCCCAATCCCGCCCATCTACAAGACGCCGCCAATTACATCATCCTACCCAAAATACCGCCCACCACAGGAACTATCCTCCCGCCCACTACCGTAACTATCCTCCCGCCCCCTACATTAACTATCCTTCCGCCTACTATCAAGACTATTACGCCCACCGTGACTATCCACCCGCCCATTACCGTAACTACTCTTCTGCCTACTATCAAGACTATTACGCCCACCGTGACTATCCACCCGCCCATTACCGTAACTACTCTTCTGCCTACTATCAAGACTATTACGCCCAACGTGACTATCCTCCCGCCCACTACCACAACTATTACGCCCACCGTGACTCTTCTACCACCCAGAACCACAACAACACACCCGCCCACCACCGCGCTCGCAGAAGCCGCCGCCCCACCTAGCCTCACGCCCACCCTTGAGGCGCCTTGACCTCAATAAACTGACCTCAAGTAATTGTATGTCAGGTCAACTATCTAACACGTGACACGACCCTACCTATCTATTAACCTGTGACACCCTATCTATCACGTGACTTCTTTGCCGTGATATCAACTGTACAAGATCGTAGAGCTTCTTTTGTAGCATTATAGAATGACTTTAATGTAGACTGAGAAAACTGCGAATAGTGTCATGATTGAACACGAGACGAGGCTGATTTTCTCCTCTAATTGATGTGTTTCTTACTTTCTTAACTATGTATGTATCTATCTTAATATTTTTTGCCTCCTTACTTTAATTTGATTGTTTTTATTTTTAGTTTTTCTCATAATCTTCGTAAATTCATTCACTCGATTCTTCCCTACTTGTTATCAGTACAGGGAGGTCCTGTTATACGAGAATTCGGTATACGATAATCCGATGATACGAGATGTGTAAATTAGGGTCTATTTTCAATATACGAGATCGAAAATCCAATGATACGACATTCAAACTGGGGCAAGTAAAATTATCAAGTTCAAAATGCATACCCTACCACTCCCAGGCTGGACAAAGGGGGATTTGGTTGACCCCAGTGAGGTCATCCCTAGCAAGCCATGACCTGAAGGGTAATTAAGCATATGGCGCGGCCTGACATTTAGGGGTAATTAGCAGGTGTGCAGCCCCAACCTTGGGATCGCAGTCAGGTCACCCCTAGCAAGGCGTGACCTGAAGGGTAATTAAGCATATGGCGCGGCCTGACCTTTAGGGGTAATTAGCAGGTGTGCGGCCCCAATCTTGGGACCGCTACACTACCTTCTCTTGTATCACGCGGCGTCCCCTACATTACAACGTCTTTTTTGCTTGTTATGCATGTTTTATGTTTAATTAATGTGCAGTTATGTTATTTTGTGTGCTATTTTCTCTTTCAGAATGCTTTTTCTACAGAATAGGTAGTACAGTGTGGGTAATATAGACGCTGTGTGTTTGTTGTGTTTGCTAGAGTTTATTTTAGCTTGAAAAACATGTCTTTTTTTTTTTTTTTTTTTTTTTTTTTTTTTTTTTTTTTTTTTTTTTTTTTTTAAATTGATGGGGTCCTGGAACCAAACCTATATTTTACCATTAGTTATGTGTTTCGTTATACGAGATTTCGCTTTACGAGTATGCCAGGTGGAACCTAACTGCTCGTATCTTCGGGACCTCCCTGTATACATAATGTAGGAGTATACAGTAAAAGCCTTATAACTCGGCACGATAGGGGCTCTGGCCCTTGCCGAGTTATTCAATGTGCCGAGTTATGCAATGTTCTCCTCTGATATGGTTATAAAAAAAAAAAAAAAAAAAAAGTACATTAAAAGCATAAAAACAACACTTACCAGTGAACGGTAAATGAGTGTAAGCGAAGAGATGCAGTTATAACATCAATATGCCGAGATACATTATTTTTTGCTGACTTTCTGTTTACATGTTCACACAAGAAGTTGTGAGGGCATGATATGCCGAGTGAAAACCATGAGATGCAGTTTAGGTGAGGCGGTAGCAGAGTGGTGAGCGTCACCGGGTGGCGTTCTCGAAGACCCGAGTTCGATCCCGAGTGAGACCCATAAATCCAATTGAAATCTTTCTGCACCGTCGAGTGGCCCAAGAACACCCACATGCCCTGCCCATTAACTCTACCTTTGACTGTGAGTGCATGGGAGGACACAGGGGGGCGGCATGAGCCTCTAATCACAGGCGTCAGTCCAGGGCTGGATTAAGGGGGCGGCTACCGGGGCTCTAGCCCCAGGGCCCCCACCAAAAGGGCCCAAAAGGGCCCCCACCATATGTATATTAGCTTTAAGCAGTAATATTAAAAACATTGGCAATTTACAAAACCAAAACATATTTGCCTGTCTCTGTTTCATCCTTTATCTCTGAATACCAGTCTATGCATTAATAGTTCTTTGCCAAGCATAGGCCTCAAAATACCCACAAAAGTGCTTAATTTTCGTGCAAATATAGGGCTCTCACAAAAGCTGAGCCCCAGGGCCCCCACAGCTCTTGATCCGGCCCTGGGCGTCACTATAACAATCCTGCCTGCGCCACCACGGGCGAGGGCCCCCCCCCCCCCCCCCCCCCCCCGCACACAAAAAAACTTTGTCTTTGCCATGCCGAGTTATATCAAATTCCGAGTTATACAGTGCCGAGTTATAAGGCTTTTACTGTACTGACTGTGGGCGGGCGGGCGTAAGTCATGGAAGCTGTGGATCACGGTCTCACTCCGTGACCTTGTCGGGGCGCAGCGCTCCACACAACTTAAGCAAGGCTCGCCCTGTGCCGCTTAGCACGCTGGCCACCTTGCTCTTCCCACCCTCACGCTCGCGCGGAACTTCACGCTGACGTAACTTCGCGGAGAGTTGTTCGTTGCGAGGCCGATGCGTTAGTCTCGGAATTGCAAAATCGTATTGAGAAGGTATGTTTATAATACTCGATGAGTGTTCCTGCTGCCACAGCACGACATTGCCGTGCAGGCGTGGCACGATCACGCCCCGCATCGCCGAGTGTCTGGCGACGGCCCAGTCCTCGGTGATGGGCGCCAGCCAGAGCCGGCTATACGGCACCACAGGCAGGACAGGCCAGTGGCAGCCGAGGTCCTGCCCCTGAGGCACTGGCAGCTTGTGGTTAAACATGTCCTTAATGATCCCTAGAGGGAGGGTTCGATCCAATCCAAGCCAATGGTGATTGGGATATAATGCCTTATTAACGGCACTGAACATCCTCAACAGGATGTCCTCCCGAACGTGTTGGCTGACCAGCAGTATCTTGCCCCTCTTCGCCGAGTGGCTGGCGACGCTCCACTTGTTAGTGATTGGCGCCTGACAGAGGCGCCCGCTTGGCACCAAAGGCAGGACAGGCCAATGGGAGCCGCGATCGTGCTCCTGGAGTTTCGGGAGCGCTAAATTGCTTTCGTCCCCAATTATCAAAATAATCTTTTCAAAAGCAATATAGAGGTCATCTCTCGGCACAAACTTTTCCACGGTAGGGTGGTCCTCTACCCCTAGAGTGAGGGTGTTGTACCAAAGGTGCTGCCTGACCAGCACTATCACACCTCTTATCGCGGAGTGACGGATGATGGCCCAGTGCGTGGTTTTGGTGGCCATGCAGAGGCGCCTCCTGCGCACCCCAGGCAGGACAGTTCCGTAAGAATGGAGATCCTGCCCCTGGGACGGGGACACATTGTCCCCAACGATCGGAATATTCTGGTCCTGGCAGGTAATATGGAAGTAGATCCTCAGCGTATTCTGCAGGGCCAGGTGTTGTCCTCCTTGAGCGAGGATGTTGTCCCAATGGTGGTGGTTGACCACCACCATTGCAGCCCACATCACCGAGTGGCTGGCGACGGTAATCGGGGACAGGCAGACGCGTCCACGGGGCACCACGGGCACCACACTCCTGAGGGAGGCGAGGTCCTGCTTCTCAGACTCCGGCAGCGTAAGGACGAAGGAGTCCTCGACAAAGGAAATATTGTCCTCTTCCAATGCCATCTGATGCTCAACATCCGGCGCGTCCTTTTCCATGTTCGGGTCTTGCTATTCCTTCAGAGCAAGCTTGTCCTCCCGCAGTTGCTGGCCGACCAGCTTCGTTGCTTTGGTAGATCGTCCGGCAATCCCTCGGCGGGCCTGCTGCCGTCCCCGCCGCGCCACCTCGGCACGAGCTAGTGCCACCCGGAGCTGCTGTTGCCCCAGACTGGCGGGTCCACACACAAACTTTTCACTGTACAGAGGCATAGCAGTTCTCCTGAATGATACTGATGATGGGGGCGTCAAAACATGCTACCCTGCAATATTAAGGATGTATACATGACCATAAAAGGTACAGGTTGGAGTTAAGAAGAATATAACTTTGCGCCACATCCCATCTCCTGATTGGCTTGTGTGTGGGGGGAGAGGCATTACAAAGGCAGGTGATTGGTGGAGAGGATGCCGTCTTCACTACTGCTGATGGCTGTGTGTAGTGTTATGGTCGTGGTGGTGTCACCTCATCTTCAGTAATCTGTCCAAACTTTGATTTTGGAGAGAGAGAGAGAGAGGGGAGAGAGAGAGAGAGAGGAGGAGAGAGAGAGAGAGAGAGAGAGAGAGAGAGAGAGAGAGAAGAGAGAGAGAGGAGAGAGAGAGAGAGAGAGAGAGAGAGAGAGAGAGATGTCTAGTACTGAAAAAAAATCACAGAGCTTAAATTATCCCATCGTCAATTCAGGCGCCTAGAATTGAAACGGCACAAGCGCCACTTTTAAAAAACTGAGAAAAACGCGCTTAAAGTTTAATCTAATATCTTCATTTGTTGCTGATTTACTTTGAAAACACTTTAGGTGCATTTTTTCATTGATAAAAAAGTGGCGCTTGTGCCCGTTTATATCTTGATTTTCTTAGATTAAACTTTAAGTGCGTTTTTCTCAGTTTTTTAAAGTGGCGCTTGTGCCGTTTCAATTCTAGGCGCCTGAATTGTAAAAAACAAGACGTTAAATCAAATTTTACGCAATACAGAACCCACAAAAAGCCAAAGCAAGCAAGAAAAACACCTAATCCCATATAACAAAACCTCAATTTTCCATTACTGAAGACTGGAAATATTTTTTTTTCCTCTCTCTCTCTCTCTCTCTCTCTCTCTCCTCTCTCTCTCTCTCTCCACTCTCCTCTCTCTCTCTCCCCTCTCTCTCTCTCTCTCTCTCCTCTCTCCCTCTTCTCTCTCTCTCTCTCTCTCTCCCTCCTCTCTCTCTCCTCTCCTCTCTCTCTCTCTCCTCTCTCTCTCTCCCTCTCTCTTCTCTTCTCTCTCTCTTTCTCTCTCTCTCTTCCCTCTCCCCCCCTCTCTCTCTCTCTCTCTCTCCTCCTCCTTTTCTCTCTCTCTCTCCCCTCTCTCTCTCTCTCTCTCTCTCTCTCTCTCCCCTCTCTCTCTCTCATGTTCGTCCTGTTCTGATGATACTCCTGTGCCTCGTAGACCTAAGAATCCTTGATGCAGAGGTGATTGGTGGTATTTTTTGTGTGATCTGTTATGAATGTAATTTTTTTTAATGGAGCTTAAATCCCAGCACATTTTATCATGTCTCATATTATTGTTTGCACGAAGTACAGAAACGCAATGAAATCTGTAGTAGTCCTCTTCCTACTCCACCTTTTTCTCCTCCTTTTCATACTCCTCTGCCTACAAATATTTCGTTTTTTTCCCATATAGTGAAGCAACTTTATTTTCTCTCTCTCTCTCTCTCTCTCTCTCTCTCTCTCTCTCTCTCTCTCTCTCTCTCTCTCTCTCTCCTCTCTCTCTCTCTCTCTCTCTCCCCTTAAGAGAGGGGGTCTCTGGGGGGGTGGGGGGGGCGCAGCTTCCCCAGATATGTCAGTAGAGTATTGGTCAATGGAGAGTATTGTACTAAACTGCAGTTTTACCTCATATTCTTGTGAGACACCAATACTATATATGCCTAAAGCAGGGAGGAATTGGGCCGATTTTTTTTTTGTGTGTGTGTGTGTTGTGTGTGTGTGTGTGTGTGGGTGTGGGTGGGGGGGTGGGGGGGTGGGGGGGGTGGAGAGGGAGAGAGAGAGAGCGCCGAGCACGCGCGAGAGTAGAGTCGTGAAATATGTTTTTGAATGTTTTAATGCTACTCAAAACCTCTGTAACACGTCATAGTAGTTGATGAATATTTTTATTAAGACATATTTATAAGTTTTTGTATGATTGTTGTATATATTTGTGAGTGTGTTATGGAATGTGAGTGTTGCGAGGCATTTCTGTCAACGCTGAAAGAACAGTGGTTGTGATAATCAGGGAACAATTTACTCTCTCTCTCTCTCTCTCTCTCTCTCTCTCTCTCTCTCTCTCTCTCTCTCTCTCTCTCTCTCTCTCTCTCTCTCTCTCTCTCTCTCTCTCTCTCTCTCTCTCTCTCTCTCTGTTATAGTAAAACTTTTTCCATAATCACAAGTATTCAACCTCACACAGTGTATGGATTCCTTTATCACACACTGCACTTAAACTTGCATCAGTGCAGGCAAAAGTAGAACAAAGTTTTATTGAGAATATTGCCAAAGGACATTATTACGAGCGAGCGCGAAGCGCTCGAGAGTCCTCACTGGATACGGGATTTTTCTCACATCTCCCGGCTGACCCGACCCGACCGACCGTCACGCTTTTCAGGAGCTTATATCTTTGGAAACCCGCTTCCGATTGACAAGCGGTCTTCGCCATCTGATAGCCCCATTCAATCCCTATTCGCGCCTACAGACACATTTCATTGCTATCGGGTTTCTACGGGCTCGCTCGTCCTTCGCCGATTAAGGTGTCCTACTGGTAATAAAAACACACAAGTAACTTCATAATATAACAAAATGAAAGGGTAGGTTTAGATCATTATGTAATACACCAAAATATACCTAATCTAGAAGGAACTTAACCTTTAACTGAGACTCATGCTAGTAAAATTTGAGAGAGAGAGAGAGAGAGAGAGAGAGAGAGAGAGAGATTCCAACCATGCTATCTATGTAAGCCAATCTCACCTATTTTTTTCCACACAATCTTCAAAGCCAGTGCCCTTTCAATACCCATCCACTGCTGCTGTATAGTGTAATACGCGCTACCAAGCAAGGTTACGTAATTAGGCAGACTGGTTATGTAGCCTTGAGGTGCGATAAGTAGGTTGTTGTCATGTAAGTTGTTGTCATATAAGTTGTTGTCATGTAAGTTGTTGTCATGTAAGTTGTTGTCATGTAAGTTGTTGTCATGTAAGTTGTTGGGGGTGTCAGTGTGTCTGTGTGTACGTAGGGATCCATTGACATGACCCTCTGAATCAATATTAGAGGCCTAGGGAAGAATTATAGGTGGTGACTATAGGCCTGTGCCTAGACCACCTGGGCAGGGATGCTCGAGAATCCCTCGTAAGGGACAACTTATGAGTGTATGGCTACAATAACCTTACGAGGGTGGGCTGAGGTTGATGCTCGTCCCGAGCCGTCACTCCCGTACGGTGATCGGTGGCCTCTGGGTGGGGAATATTAGGGATATTCTAGGGATATGTGTGGGGAAATTCTGCTGACCAATCACAGAGCAGCGCCTCGCATGACGCGACCTTATCTAGCCAATCATCTTGCTCTCAGCTGTCAGGGAGCCCGAAAAATAAATTTAAAGAGACACTTCAAATGCCGCCAGACATAATAATGATGATAATCATATCATCGCCAGATGACAATACATTGCCGCCATATTAGCCTTTCAGCGTAATATTCTCCCGCTGAATACTACAGAGACGTACCCAGGGTATACCTTGATGAGCTGATCCTAGGTTTGAGTCCTGCGTGCCTGAGATTAGCATATATGGACCACTGTGGCCCGCGCCGTATCCGTGGCCGCGATGTACTCCGTTATAGTGGACGAGAACTGCGCGTTCGCTCTTTAGGTCAGACACACACACTGGGGGGCTAACACCTCACTCTTAGCCTCTCTCGCTTTACCACACACAACACACCTGTCACGAAACAACTTGTGTACGAACTGACTGCACCCCTTTCATATAGACTACGAAACAACTTTTTGGTGTACGAAACAACTTGTGTAACTTGTGTGTGTGCGTGTGTACGTCAGACATTTGACACCACCACCATCATTATAGCGGCCAAACTTGTATGATGAACTATACGTTTTGATTCAAGAAGTCGACTGATATATATATATTTAATAGGTATATTAGGTTTGCCCTAATATGAATTTATTACAACTATAGGTATTGTATGTTAAATATGATATAATATGGAGTCAATGATGCAATAAACACATCACATTTCAAACAGGCAAGCATGAAATGGCTCTATAATACACAATAAACAAAATATAGTGATACAAATTGTATTTTATTGCTTGTTGATGTCTTGTCGCTTAAAATTTCACTCCCGTAGGGAGCTAAGGGTGGTCCCGACCACCCTAATGCGAGGTTCAGACGACACGTATTTGCTACGTGTGTCTTGTCAACGTGACGTCATCGTGACGTCACCGTGACGTCACTTCCTGCTTGTGTGACCTTGAAAGACGCAAGTCTCCAGGCAAAAGATTCGGAGCCGCCAATTCTTTTGGCGCCCTGCATGAGCGGTGGTGCCACAATTTATATAACATTATACATAACTAAGTTTTGCAATATCAAAATAATGCTGTTTCCAAGGTCTGATTTAAAATATATTTATTATCAGTGATTCTGGAAGACAATATTAGTAATGGAAGACATACATGATGTGAAAATATTGTGTCCCGCTGCTTGAAGGCGGAACAGCGGCACCGCTGCTTGATTGTAAGCTCCACCAACACCACTACCTCTTGTGTATTTTAATGCGTTATTTCTCGTGTTCTCTAGTTCTAACCCTCTCACGTGCCCCTCTAGTAGCTACTATATACCATCCTTCCTACAGCATCACGCTACGCCACCAACACCCTCTACAGGCCGTGTAATAGGTAGTAATTATTAGTGACTTGAAAAATAGCGCCACGACTGCGATATGTGGCAACACCTGTGGATCCCGCTATACAGAATCCACTTGTAACCTTTGTAATAGCCTGTTGTCAGGGATTGTAGCGCTATATAGATAGGCCAGGGAGTGAAGGGGGATATAGTGAAGGGAGTAATAGGTGTGTCATGGGATACAAAAGGGAGGAAGTAAGGAAAGCAAGGCGGTTTTATACTGCAATTTTTTCTGATAAGAGCGAGCGGGAGTGACCAGTGAGACGAGGTAATGTCATCGTGTCTTGTCACGGTGACGTCACGATAACAAGACGCACGTAGGAAATACGTGTAGTCTGAACCGGACCTCAAGCCCGGTTCCCACCTTCCCGCTTGTACGGCCGTCGTACAACAACAAAGACGTCACAACAAAGTCTACCGCACCACCATACCGCTGTACGGCCGCCGTACAAAGTTAAATTCAAGTCATCTCTCCCGCTCGGCGGTGTCCGCTCGAGTGGAGATGCCAACTGTGCCCAGTTACCATAAATACCACTCAAGCGGTGATGATGGTGACGTCATTGTTGAGCGGTGTTGTTGTAAGACGGCCGTACAAGCGGGCTGATGGGAACCGGCCTTTAGCCTCGCGGTCCCGTAGCAAGTGAGAAAACTGTTTGAGCATCACCCGTAGAGGCGCTACGAGGTAAAAGACCCCTAGGGTAATACTTACGGTCCCGTAAGTCTTTCGGGCATCTTCCCCCTGGACTGTTCACGCGACAATGTTCTGAAATTACAAACTGCATAGCGGCCTGCGGCCCGCCCGACAAAGAGATATAGTGGTCTATGGACTATCATATAGACTGGTTTATCAGTATACATACTGTAATCTACTGTAATCTTCGTAAATGTTTGTTCTATAATGTTATCAAATAAAAAACAGTAAAACACGCTAAAGAAATGCCATTACGAGACTATGAAGAAATATGCATGAACTTAATATTCACTTAACTCTTCGCCATTTAAAACTTTGCGAGTCAACTTTTATCATGAAGGGTATCAATAGAAGCGCAATTTTATTAGCTTTCAATTGATATCTTTCGTTATCTGATAAATGAATTAGAACCATGCATAAATTAGCGTTAAATAAATAAATAAAATCATCACTCGGGTAATTTTCCCGATTGATGATGTTATTTATTTACTTATATATTGCGTTTTCTGATAAATTAATTAGCACCATGTATAAATTAGCGTTAACTAAATAAATAACCTCATCAATCGGGAAAATTACCAGATTGATGATTTTATTTATTTAGTTAACGCTAATTTATGCATGGGGGTAATTCATTTATCAGAAAACTAAATACATCAATGGAAAGCTAATAAATATGCGCTTCTATTGATACCCTTCATGATAAAAGTTGACTCGCAAAGTTTTAAATGGCGAAGAGTTGAAGTGAATGCATATTTCTTCAGTCTCGTAATGGCATTTCTTTAGCGTGTTTTACTGTTTTTTATTTGACAATATTATAGAACAAACATTTACGAAGATTACAGTATATCATATATACTGATAAACCAGTCTATATGATCCGTATATATATATATATATATATATATATATATATATATATATATATATATATATATATATATATATATATATATATATATATATATATATATATGAATCCGAGCGGCCCTCCGACTTCAGGGGAAGTTCAGGCCCATGTGCAACAGGCCGATATTCCGTGCGCAGTCCAGGTTGTTATCATTACATGCATGTTATCATTACAGAATGATACAGTGTGTTGGAGTGTGGCGACTGAGATAGCGGCCAGGCGGGGCGAAGGCAAGGCTGATAATGATTTGTTGGTGGACAGGACGGGACTCGAACCCATGCGCTTAGCCTCAGATGATAGGGCAGCTTGGAGTTAGATAGACCAACACTCTACCACTGAGCCACGGAGACCTGAAAAGCAGTCCAGGTATACAGTGGTCTATGGCCTGTGCTATGTATTTGAAGGATAGTGGGAAAGATAAGAACCAGTTAGTGATTATTTTTTCTTTATCTTGGTTTCTTCCTATTTTCTTTTCTTCTTTTTCTCCATTGTTTTTTTCTTTTCCCTTATTTTCTTATTTCTACTTTCCTTGACATTGTTATTTTTACATAGTTCTTCTTCACCTTCTACCTTCACTTTTACTACTACTACTACTACTACTAGGACTATTACCACTCTACTACTACTATTTTAACTACTACTACTACTACTACTACAACTACTTTTACTACTACTATTTTTACTACTACTTCTGCTACAACTACTACTTCTGCTACAACTACTACTTCTGCTACAACTACTACAACTACTACCACTACTACCACCAGTACTACTACTACTACTACTACTACTACTACTACTACTACTACTACTACCACTACCACTACCACAACTACTACCACTACCACAACTACTACTACTACCACAACTACTACTACTACCACAACTACTACTACTACTACTACTACTACTACTACTACTGCTACTGCTAGTTAGTGCATCCAAGGGGTGTGTCAAGGCCGCCCTCCTCTCAGCGTCACCCAAGTATGTTGGGTGATTATTGGGGTCTGGAAAGTTGGGGGTTGAAGGGGGGAGTGGGACAGTTGGGTGATTATGGGGGTCTGTTGGGTGGCAATGGGGAACTAAAGGGGGAGGGGAATTTGTGTGTGTGTGTGTGCAGTGATAAGAAACCATTACTTTTGACATGTATGAAAGTAGGTTACCAACTTACAGAGGATGGATAATGAAAGTAGTGTCTGGCGGTGGGGTGGTAGAGGCGTATGTGTGTCATAGAAGACGTGGCTTGCCGCTGTTGCTTTCTTGTGTTTGAGGAAGAGGAGAGGATCTAGTTATTCGTAATGAAATAAGTTTTGACGGTCATTCAATGTATTTAAGAGAATCAATAACACACTGACGAACAAACAGACATATGAGAGTACTACAGGGCTATGGAAACAAACAGACAGACAGACAGACCGGCGGGCAGACAGGCAGCTGTACAGACACACTTGAAAGCACGTTGTTCACGCTTCCCTTCCCCCCCTCCCCCTCCCCAGACTTTCCCTTCACCGTGGACTTTCCTCGCCATCGTGCGCGTCACTATCTTGAGCATAATTGTTTTGTTGCTGAGAAAGACGCTATACAGACGGGCTCGTGGGGGAATGCTCGCCGTTGTTTCACATTGTCTGAGTGAAACTGTGGCCTCGTCATCGTCAGCAACATAGGAACAGTTTCATGGCCTTGCGAGGGTCATGGATGCACAGTGGAAGGTTATCGTGACTGGCCCATGGTTGCCTTTCCCGTGGTGGCGCAGGTCTGTTGAGGAACTTAGTGTGACTGGCGTCCTGGCATCCCTGTGCTGCACGGGGGGCGGCGGGGCGCGGGGTGGGGTTGGGTGTTGGGGGCAAGGTTGGGGTATCACAGGTAGATGGCGCTGATGCCGCTGGAGATAATGCCCATACAGGAGGTAGCGAGGGGCGAGGGTCAGGATGGAGGCGCCAGAGTGCCCCACCAGGGGTCTAGGGCGCGGCGCCCCTCGGGATGGCCAGTGTAGTAAGTGGTGGACTCGTCGTCCTCCTCCGGCAGCAGGAAGTGGGAGGAGTCCAGCACGTCCCCTGCCTCGCTACCTGCCGACATGGACCGGCCTGACCGCGCCCCCGAGGCCCTGACGCCCTCCGTGGTGGTGGCGGCGGCGGCGGCGGCAGGCGTGGAGGTGGTGGTTGTTGGCGCCAGGGTGGCGTTGGTATCTCCCACCTTGAAGGTGTCGTCCCCCCTCGCGGCCGTGACGCTGTTGCTCACCTGGAAGAGTGGGGGAGAGTCTGCGCCGGGAGCGTCCTCCTCCAGGGTGAGGGGCACGGCGGGGTCTGAGGTGCAGGACAGGGTGAGGGGCCGCCACTGCCTCACCAGCAGCCGCTGCCCGCTGGGACAAGGGCCGCGGGTGTTCAACAGGTGGCAGCTTCCGTCCTGCCATTCCACGTAACCTTTGCGCAGGTCACACATGCAGTGGGAGGTGGCGTTGGTCTTATCGTGGTCAAGGACCTGTCGGCGGGGACAGGGGCCGCGGCTCCCCACCTCATAGCAGCGGCCGTCCTTCGGCCAGTGGCCCACCAGCTCCGGCATGCAGTCACACGTGCCTCGTAACGGCGTGTCCTCGTCGTAGATGAAGAGGGTGCCGAGGGGGCAGGGGCCGCGCCGCCCCAGCCGGTAGCATGCGTCCGAGGTCGGATGGAACCGGCGCGTCCCCGAGCACGGGTACAGCTGGCACTTGCCCGTGCTGTTGGCGGCGGGGGTGAAGAAGTGACCTTTGGGGCACGGCCCGCGGGAGTACAGGAGGTGGCACGAACCGGTGGGAGGCCAGAGGGCGTGATCAGGTCGGCATGTGCAGTGTGTGGCAAGGGCAGCGGGGCTAAAGGCCAGCAGCTGGCCAGGGCGGCAGGGACCCCGCTGCCCCAACTCGTAGCAGCCGCCGCTCTCCAGATGGTAGTTGGTGAGGATGGATTCGGTGCAGCCACACTGCGTGGCGCCGCGTGTTGCATTGTACAGAAAGATGGTGCCGT
>JACEEZ010007691.1:252265-259765 GCA_016584305.1 Chionoecetes opilio
CAAGTGAATGGGCCAGCAGACTGGCCATGGGCCAGTACTGCAGTGTGTACCGCGCGTGGCGGCGGAGTGTCACATCCAGTTCTACTGTTATCTATGATATGACCTATTTAGTATCCTTTTCGACAACTAATTTGGTATATTCTGTTATTTTTCGTAATTTTATGGCTCGACAACAAACGATTTTTTTATAGCAAAGGAAAGATCTTGGCCTTCTTCGATATAAAGCATTGATGTTATCTTATGTGTATCTTGTTGATCTAGACACTTTTCGTTCCCATTATTAGTGTCATTATTTTTTTGCTCTTGTTATCATATCATCATTTGGCATTAGAGAGAGAGAGAGAGAGAGAGAGAGAGAGAGAGAGAGAGAGAGAGAGAGAGAGAGAGAGAGAGAGAGAGAGAGAGAGAGAGAGAGAGAGAGAGAGAGAGAGAGAGAGAGAGAGAGAGAGGGTTTTAAACCCCCCTCCCCACAGTTTGTACTTTAGTATCATAATGGAAATATGTCATAAGAGATAGAGAATAATAAAAAAAGAGAAAAACTTGTACCACCTATGTAGAGCAGATGAGGAAGTGGAGGAAGAAAAAAGAAAGACAAAGAGAACGAAGAAAAACTTGTACCACTTATGTCAGACGAGGAAGTCAAGTGGAGAGTGGCAGAGACTCGGCCATATAGGGATATATTTTTTTTACTTCCCTTCATAGTAATGCAAAACGTCACACCTGGACACACATGCAAAGGTGTACGAAAGGTAAAGGTGTTCATGCAAAGGTGTACAAAAGATAAAGGTGTGCCAAAAGTGTACATACAAAGGTGTACAAAAGATAAAGGTGTGCCAAAAGAGTACATACAAAGGTGTACAAAAGATAAAGGTGTGCCAAAAGTGTACATACAAAGGTGTACAAAAGATAAAGGTGTGCCAAAAGTGTACATACAAAGGTGTACAAAAGATAAAGGTGTGCCAAAAGTGTACATACAAAGGTGTACAAAAGATAAAGGTGTGCCAAAAGAGTACATGTAAAGGTGCGCAAAAGATAAAGGTGTGCCAAAAGTGTACATGTAAAGGTGGCAAAAGTAAAGGTGTGCCAAAAGTGTACATACAAAGGTGTAAAAAGATAAAGGTGTGCCAAAAGTGTACATGTCAAAGGTGTACAAAAGATAAAGGTGTGCCAAAAGTGAATGTAAAGTGTACAAAAGAAGGTGTGCCAAAAGTGTACATGTAAAGGTGTACAAAGGTAAAGGTGTGCCATAAGAGTACATGCAAAGGTGCGTACACAAAGATAAAGGTGTGCCATAAGAGTACATGCAAAGTGCGCAAAAGTAAAGGTGTGCCAAAAGTGTACATGTAAAGGTGTACAAAAGGTAAAGGTGTGCCATAAGAGTACATGCAAAGGTGCGCAAAAGATAAAGGTGTGCCATAAGAGTACATGCAAAGGTGCGCAAAAGATAAAGGTGTGCCAAAAGTGTACATGTAAAGGTGCGCAAAAGATAAAGGTGTGCCATAAGAGTACATGCAAAGGTGTACAAAAGATAAAGGTGTGCCAAAAGTGTACATGCAAAGGTGTACAAAAGATAAAGGTGTGCCAAAAGTGTACATGTAAAGGTGTACATAAGATAAAGGTGTGCCAAAAGTGTACATGTAAAGGTGTACAAAAGGTAAAGGTGTGCCAAAAGTGTACATGTAAAGGTGTACAAAAGGTAAAGGTGTGCCAAAAGTGTACATACAAAGGTGTAAAAAAGTGTACATGCAAAGGTGTGCCAAAAGTGTACATACAAAGGTGTACAAAAGATAAAGGTGTGCCAAAAGTGTACATGCAAAGGTGTACAAAATATAAAGGTGTACTGTACATGCAAAATAGTACAAAAGGTTAAGGTGTGCCATAAGAGTACATGCAAAGGCGTACATAAGATAAAGGTGTGCTAAAAGTGTACATGCAAAGGTGTACAAAATATAAAGGTGTACATGCAAAGGAGTACAAAATGTAAAGGTTTAAAAAAATGTACCGTGTTACGTATTGCCTCACCAGACAGGAAGGAAATCAGACCATGTACAAAAAAGAAGATTATACAATGCCTGTTTTTATTTATGTTTTGACTATTTATTTATTTATTTGTTACACTTTACTGTTAGCAATATTTTTTTGGGCAATGCATTAGTCAGTCGTGCAGAACCATTCAAGAAATATCCGTTATTACATATGTCTCTATTTTCGTGTATTTTGTTTATTAGTCATTCATTTGTTTATTTACAGTTTATTGATTTATTTTGTCAGCGTTTTTTTTTGTGGAATGCGAATAATGTTTGAGTTATGAATGGGTTATTAATGCCTCGTTCTACCGAGAGAGAGAGAGAGAGAGAGAGAGAGAGAGAGAGAGAGAGAGGAGAGAGAGAGAGAGAGAGAGAGAGAGAGAGAGAGAGAGAGAGAGAGAGAGAGTGTGTACCTGTGCAGTTTTACTAATCTACCCTCATACTTTCCTATTAAATTAAATAACGTTAATCCACACACACACATCCATCCACCCATACATCCATCCATCCACCCATCCACCATACATCCATCCATCATCCATCCACCCATACATCCATCCACACATCCATCCACCCATACATCCATACATCCATCCATCCATCCACTCATCCACCCATCCACCCATACATCCATCCATCCACCCATACATCCATACATCCATCCATCCAACATCCATCCATCCATCCACCATCCATACATCTATATCCATACATCTATATATACATACATACAAGTATCTCATACACCCATTATCTTACGGTCATCACATCCATCTCCGTTTCACCTGTCAGACCCTTATACACAATACTCGAACCCAGAAGTACAGTCACCCAGAAGTACATAAGAACATAAGAAAATAAGGAAACTACAAGAGGCCGTGAGACCTACACGAGGTAGTTCCTGTTACTTAACACTACGTACATCCACCTTTCATCCCCATCCATGAATTTATCTAGCCTCCTTTTGAAGCTCTCTGATGACTCCGCACTAACTACCTGTCTACTGAGTCCATTCCAATCATTACCGAGTCCATTCCAATATTACCGAGTCCATTCCAATCATTACCGAGTCTATTCCAATCAATACCGAGTCCATTCCAATCATTACCGAGTCCATTCCAATCATTTCCGAGTCCATTCCAATCATTACCGAGTCCATTCCAATCATTTCCGAGTCCATTCCAATCAATACATACACAATACTACAGTCACCCAGAAATACTCATCTATCGGCTATCGTAGTAATATAAGGACAGGCGGGTGGAACCAAAGTAACTGATATCTAATAAGTAATAATATAAGTAATACAGTAACTATAGCCTACGGAAGGAAAATAAAAGCCCGTAGGTGATATAGGCTCCAACGCAAAAAATATTAACCCCTTGAGACCCAGAACGTAATTTCCATTGTAATTTGGGTAACCATTAGACGATTTTGTGAATATAAGCAATATTTTATAGATATGACCTGTTTAGTATCCTTGGCCTTTAGCGAATTTGGTTTATTTAGTTACTTTTTCGTAGTTTTATGGCTAATAACAGACGATTTTATATAGCCAAGGAAAAATCTGGGCGTGAAGGGCTTTTTCGTAGTTTTATGGCTAATAACAGACGATTTTATATAGCCAAGGAAAAATCTGGGCGTGAAGGGCTTTTTCGTAGTTTTATGGCTAATAACAGACGATTTTATATAGCAAGGAAAATCTGGCGTGAAGGGCTTTTTCGTAGTTTTATGGCTAATAACAGACGATTTTATATAGCAAAGGAAAAATCTGGGCGTGAAAGGCTTTTTCGTAGTTTTATGGCTAATAACAGACGATTTTATATAGCAAAGGAAAAATCTGGGCGTGAAGAGGTTAGAATAAGAATATGATGGAAAATAAATAACTTGATAAAAAGAAGAAAAATGTAATAAAAAAAGGTATGGGTGGGGCGAGACAGGTGCAAGGGAGGGGGAACCAGGGTTACTGTGTTATTATAGATGTTGGTAGCGGCACGCCCTCGCCATGTAGGGTGTTAATGAAGCCTGGACAGGGTGTGGTTAGGGTAGGGAGGCCACTTGGCAACCCTATCCACGCCCTCGTAGTAGTGGTTCAGCTCTTTACTATACACTCTCCCTTTCCTTAAACCCTTTACTTAAACTCAACTTTAGGGCTGATTGTATCGGTCTGTCTGTCTGTTTCTCTCTCTCTCTCTCTCTCTCTCTCTCTCTCTCTCTCTCTCTCTCTCTCTCTCTCTCTCTCAGACAACCCTATCCAAGCCCTCTCGGTAGTGTTCCAACTCCTTAAAGGCTGATCATCTCTCTCTCTCTCTCTCTCTCTCTCTCTCTCTCTCTCTCTCTCTCTCTCTCTCTCTCTCTCTCTCTCTCTTTAAAAAAAATGTAATCACCTGTTATCTATTTCGACCTATTTCTTATCAACCTGAATTTTTTTTTTATAGTTTGTCACACAATATTCATTTTATTTATTCATGTTTTTCCCTCTCTGTTGTCATATTTTTTTCCCTTTAAAGACTCATACCTTTACAATTTACATATGTCTACCTTTCATACCTTTACATATGTCTACCTTTCATACCTTTACATATGTCTACCTTTCACACCTTTACATATGTCTACCTTTCACACCTTTACATATGCCTACCTTTCATACCTTTACATATTTCGACCTTTCATACCTTTACATGTCTACCTTTCATACCTTTACATATGTCGACCTTTACCATGTTATATCTAGCTGTGTTCTTATTCCGCATTCATTGTTAGTTTAAGTGTCAAAAAAAACATCCTTCCCTTCCTTTGTTTGGCTGAATCCCTCGTCGCGTCGTTATATAAGCCTTGGAAAGAAAAATGTATTTGTTCATTCTTATATTTTTTTTGTACTGCATTGTTACGAAAATCTGGGACTAAAGTGAAACAATGGAATGATTTTTGAATTGTCTTACCTAGCCTTGTGTGTGTGTGTGTGTACGTGTGTGTGTGTGTGTGTGTGTGTGTGTGTGTGTGTGTGTGTGTGTAAGTGTATGTAAGTGTGTGTGTGTTTATGAGGTTATTGGACATATTTGTCGTTTTACGTAATATACACCACACAGAGAGAGAGAGAGAGAGAGATTCAAGGCCGCTGTAGAGAGAGGGAAAAAATTAAGGAAGGACGAATATAAGTACAGGACGGTCAATGGTATTTCCTGTGATCTTGAGTGCGCCTCTCTCTCTCTCTCTCTCTCTCTCTCTCTCTCTCTCTCTCTCTCTCTCTCTCTCTCTCTCTCTCACTTTGTTCATTGCTATTTATATTTCGGCTGTTCCTTTGTTTCCTACTAATTTCTTGTTTTATATAATATTTTTTGTTTCTTTTATTTATATAATTAAGTGTATTTTGTTGTATTATATTGTATTTTGTACCTTGTTTATTTCATCTATTGTTGCCACTACTACTACTACTACTACTACTATAACTATTTTTTTTTTTTTTTTTTTTTTTTTTTTTTTTTTTACATCACAAGGAACTGGCCAAGGGCACAACAAAAATGGGGAACACAAAGCCCGCTTAGTTGCCAGTCCCTATAAAGAAGACAGTAAGAGAATAATATAAAAAAGAGGGGTGTGCCAATTTAGTTCGGGAGGTGTCTTGTTACTCTTCTTTTGAAAAGATTTAAGTCATGGGAAAGTGGAAAAATAGAAACAGGAAGAGAGTTCCAGAGTTTACCAGTGAAAGGGATGAAAGAGTAAAGATACTGATTAACTCTTGCATTAGTACTATTACTTCTACTATTACTACACTACTACTATAACTACTACTATAACTACTACTACTATTACTTCTACTATAACTACTACTGCTACTTCTACCACTCTCACTACCTAAAGTACTACTCTTTTACATATACTAATTAACTTTCCCTTCCCCCTCCTCTACCTCCTCCTCCTCCTCTTCTTCCTCCTCCTCCTCTTCTTCCTCCTCCGCCTCCTCCTCCTTTTCTTCCTCCTCCGCCTCCTCCTCCTTTTCTTCCTCCTCCTGTTCTTCTTCCTCCTGTTCTTCCTCTTCCTCCATCCTCCTCTTCTTCCTCTCTCCTCCTCCTTCCTCCTCCTCTTCCTCCTTCTCTTCCTCCTCCTCTATCTCAAACAAAATGAGTGACTAATTCGTAATAAGGATGGAAAGTGAAAGAATGAAAGGAAGAGGAGGAAGAGGAAGAGGAGGAGGAGGAGGAAGAGAAGGAGGAGGAGGACAGGAGGACAGGAGGAGGAGGAAGAGAAGGAGGAGGAGGAGGAGGAGGAGGAGGATAGGTAAAAAAAGAAGTGAAGCGACTGTCTTTCCGCTCCAGTTAGATCAGTAAAAAAAATAATAAATAACAGGTTCGGTTGGTTACCTTATATGTCAGTCAGCCAGTCAGCCAGTCAGTCCATATTAAGGGGGACGAAACTTTCCTGGCTATAGATGCATAGTGACTGAATTGACTGACCGAATTACCTGACTTGACTGATTAACACACTGACTCAATATTGACCTCGAATTATTTTCTCGACTGTTTGACTGATTCTACTATTTGACTGACTGAATTGACTGCCCTCTAACTTATTTACTGACTGAACTTGACTGACAGAAGAACCACATTACACTACACACGTGAAGACCATAATTGTATTGGCCTTAACTGCATAATTGACTGATTTGACTGACAAACTGCCTGCTTCCTGAGATGAGCTTTAGTACCGAGAATTCACCGACTCAGCAGTTACCTTTCCCCACATTGACTGACTCACCCACCAGCCACATCCTTCCCTGACTAATTGACTGACTAACTGAATGGTACACAACAAACAGCCTTCCTCTTTGATCAGTAATTGCCGCTATTAACTGAGTTGGTATTGGCTTTACTTTTTTGTGTGTTCTTGATTGGTTTTGTTACTTTCTCTCTCTCTCTCTCTCTCTCTCTCTCTCTCTCTCTCTCTCTCTCTCTCTCTCTCTCTCTCTCTCTCTCTCTTCTTTTTTTTTCCTGTTGTCCAGCAGTTTATATGATGATGAAAGTTGATCAGCTGACCGACTGACTGACTGACTGACACATTTACATAGTCAGACAATAGGTCAGTCAGTCAGTCACACACACTCACATGCACATACACACTTACTCACTCACTCATTCACTCTCTCACTCCCACTCTCTCTCTCTCTCTCACACACACGCATCACACACACACACACACACACACACACACACACACAGTCACATCGGCAACAAACCTGTCTCATTAAAACTGAAGTGAATCTCTTTTTGTCCTGTTGGGTCCAGGTAGACTCAGACTGTCCCGCCTCTCTCTCTCTCTCTCTCTCTCTCTCTCTCTCTCTCTCTCTCTCTCTCTCCTCTCTCTCTCTCTCTCTCTCTCTCTCTCTCTCTCCTTCCTTTGTCCTCTATGCCTTGGTGTCTTCCCCTTCACCTGTTTTTCTTTACCTGGGGCGTTGATATTAAATTAGTGGATGCTG
>JACEEZ010007691.1:267265-277265 GCA_016584305.1 Chionoecetes opilio
AGGAGAGAGAGAGAGAGAGAGGGGGGGTAGCCTTCGCCTCAAGGACAGCAGGATTCCCTCACCATCCTCCCCCTTCCCATCCTTCCTCCTTCCACCCCTCCTTACCCATCTCCCCATCCCCATCCTCCTCTACCTATCCTTCCTTTATCCTCTTTTCCCCTCCTTATGTCCTTTTCTCCCCTCCCATCCTCCCTCTCCATCCCATCTCCCCTTCCCTTCTTCATACCTCCTCCTCCTATATACCTCCTCTTCCTCCTCCTTACCTCTCTTCCTCCTCCTTACCTCTCTCCCTCTTACTTACCTCTCTCCTTCCTTCCTTCCTTCCTTCTTAGCTGTTACCACCCAGAAAAATGAGGATGAGGTAGAGAAGGTAGAAAAGGAAGAGAAGGAAGATTACAAAGGATTACAAAGGAAACACAAACAGCAACAGACCGATAGGTCCTTACAAGGCTGTTTGCTTTAACTACACTACACTAACTAGATAATAAGAGAGAAAGGATAGGAAAGTAGAAGGCTCCTCCAGGAAAGGAAAGAGGAGGTAGAATAGGAAGAGAAGGAAGAGAAGTTAGATGAAGAGGAGAAGGAAGAGAAGGAAGAGGAGGTAGAATAGGAAGAGAAGGAAGAGAAGTTAGATGAAGAGGAGAAGGAAGAGAAGGAAGAGGAGGTAGAATAGGAAGAGAAGGAAGAGAAGTAGAATAGGAAGAGAAGGAAAGTAAAGGGAGAGGAGAGAGTTGATGAGAGAGAAGGAAGAGAAGGAATAGGAGGTAGATAGAGAAAAGGAAGAGAAGGAAGAGGAGTAGAAAGATAGAAGGAGATGAGGAGGAGAGAGAGGAGGGGAGGAGGAGGAGAGAGGAGGAGGGGAGGAGGAGGAGGAGGAGGAAGATGAAGAGGAGAGGGAGGAGGAGGAGGAAGTATAAATGTGAGGTTGTTAAATTAAGAAACTGGAAATTATTAACGGTATGGAAAAGTGAAGGTAATTGTGTTGATGTTCCTGTGACTGTTAGTTTTATTGTTAATATTTATTTATTATCATTATCATTACCGTTATTTTTACTCTTGTTAATATTACTACTACTATTACTATAACTACTACTGCTACTACTTCTACTTCTACTACTACTATTATTACTACTACATTTTTACAGTATGAGAGAGAGAGAGAGAGAGATTCAGATTCAGATTCAATACTTTTATTCACAATTGAAGTGAGAGAGAGAGAGAGAGAGAGAGAGAGATACCTGAATTTTCGTGAAAAGTAGGCAACCGTTACCCCATTATAAATTCTCTCTCTCTCTCTCTCTCTCTCTCTCTCTTCATCTCCTCTCTCGTCTCTCTCTCTCTCTCCTCTCTCTCTCTCTCTCTCTCTCTCTCTCTCCTCTCTCCTCTCTCCTTTCCTCTCTCGCTCTCTCTCTCTCTCTCTCTCCATCTCTCCATCTCTCTCCCTCTCTCCCTCTCTCTCCTCTCCTCATCCTCCCTCCTCTCTCTCCTCCTCCCCCTCTCTCCTCCTCCTCCCTCTTCTCCCCGGCTCTTCCCCCTCTCCCTCCATCTCTCTCTCCCAAAGACATTCCATCCTTTACTTACACATCATTATTTCTTTATTCCACCCCATCTCACAACCACCTACCACCACCACCCGCCACCACCACCACCCCCGCACCATCATCACCTCCACCCACCACCGCCACCACCACCACCACCACCCACCATCATCACCTCCACCACCACCACCACCACCACCATCATCACCTCCACCCACCACCGCCGCCACCACCACCACCACCACCACCACCACCATCATCACCTCCACCCACCACCGCCACCACCACCACCACCAACCCACCATCCACCACCCACCACCACCCACCACCTACCACCCACCACCATCATCACCTCCACCCCCACCGCCACCACCACCACCACCACCACCACCACCACCACACCACCCACCACCAGACCACCACCACCACCACCATCATCACCTACCACCCCCACCACCACCACCACCACCATCACTCACCTCCACCCACCACCACCACCACCCACCACCACCACCACCCACCACCACCACCACCACCACCACCACCAACCACCACCATCATCATACCTCCACCCACCACCGCCACCACCACCACCACCACCACCACCATCATCACCTCCACACCACCACCACCACCACCACCATCATCACCTCCACCCACCACCACCACCACCACCACCACCACCACCCACCACCACCCACCCACCACCACCACACCATCATCACCTCCACCCACCACCCGCCACCACCCACCACCCCACCACCACCACCACCACCACCACCACCACCACCACCACCACCACCACCATCATCACCTCCACCCACCACCGCCAGCCCCCACCACCACCACCACCACCACCACCACCACCCCTACCACCACCCCCCTACCACCCCCCACCACCACCACCTACCACCACCCCACCAACCACCACCACCACCCACCCCCACCACCACCACCACCCCCACCACCACCCCCACCCCCCCCCCACCCCACCCCACCACCCCACCACCACCAACACCAACCACACCACCACCCCCCCCCCCCCCACCACCCCACCACCACCACCCCCCACCCCACCCACCCCCCCACCACCACCACCCCCCCCCCACCACCACCACCACCACCACCCCATCACCACCCCAACCCACCACCACCACCCCACCCCCACCACCCCCCCACCACCCCACCACCACCCACACCACCACCCCCCACCCCCCCCACCCCCCCACCAACCCACACCCCCCCCACCACCACCACCACCACCAACCACCACCACCACCACCCCCCCACCAACCACCCCACCCCCCCCCCCCACCCCACCACCCCACCCCACACCACCACCACCACCACCCCCACCACCCCACACCACCCCCCACCCCACCCACCACCACCACCCCACCCCACCACCACCCACCACCCCCACCACCTCCCCCACCACCCACCACCACACCACCCCCACCACCACCCCCACCACCCCCACCCCACCCCCCCCCCACCACCACCCCCCCACCCCCCCTCCACACCCCCACCACCACCCCCACCGCCACCACACCACCCCCACCCCACCCCCATCACCCCCACCCCACCACCCCACCACCCCACCACCCCACACCTCCCCCACCCCCACCCCCCCCACCCACCACCCCACCCCACCACCACCCACCCCCCCACCCCACCCCACCCCCCACCCCCAAACCCCACCCCACCCCCCACCACCACCACCCCCACCACCCCCACCACCCACCCCCATTCCCCGTTTTCATCCTCTTCCCTTATAAAACACTTTTTTAAAAACTCCCACGTCCTTAAGCCAACCTGGGCTCTGTGGTGCATGCCTTGGGCCCTAGTACCCTTTTTTTGGGGCCGGGTTTGGGGGCACCCCTCTACTATCTACTACTACTACTACTATTTATACAAACTACAAACTACTACTAAAACTACTATACTACTACTACTACTATTACCTGCTACTTCTACTCTTGCTGCTCCCTACTCCCTCCCCCTCTTCTAACTACTACTTACTACTACTACTAACTACTACAAATCTCTCTTACTCTACTACTCAACTACTACACTACCTCTCCCCTCCTCCCCTTCCTCCCCCCTCCTCCTCCCCTCCTCCTCCCCTCCCCTCCTCCTCCCCTCCCCCCCTCCTCCTCCTCCTCCCCCTCCTCCCCTTTTCTCTTCCTTTTTTTTTCCCCCCTTTTCTTTTTCCTCCTTTTTCCTTGTCCTTGTGCTGCCTTGGTTTTTTTGATCTTTTATGGGGTTTTTTTTTTTTCCCCCTTTTTTTTTTTTCCTCCCCCCTTCCTCCTCCCCTCCTCCTCCTCCTCCTCCTCCTCCTCCTCCTCCCCTCCTCCTTTGGCTGTTGACGGAGATTTTACTCTTTTTACTGTCACTGCTATACTTCTACTTTCCTCCTTCTCTTCTTCCTCCTACTCTTCCTCCTCGTCCTAAATCACTTTCTTCGTTTCTCCTTAAAAGTAAGATTGCTCTGCTAGCCTTTGTTGCTTTGATTTAATTCGTTTATTTATTGATTTATTTATTTTTGTATATGTAACTATAGTCTATTTTGGTGGCAATAGATAATTATAAATGATGATAATAATGATAATAATAATAATAATGATAATGGTAATAATAATGATAATAATAATAAAGATAATAATAATAAAGATAATAATAATAATAATAATAATAATGATAATGATAATGGTAATAATAATGCAATATATAAAAGCCGCCACAAAGACTGCAATACTCTTACTTTCCTGTTTTTCCTCTCTTCTCCCTCTCACTTTTCACCTCCCTCTCTCCTCCTCCTCCCGCCCTTCCCTCTCTCCTCCTCCCGTCTTCAATGCTTTCAAATCAAAGACTGAAGGAGAAATAGAAAAATGGTATTTTTTAAACACGTTAGAGCGACCCCTGACTCCGCTCAGGTCATGACCCAACAACCGGTTCCCTTTTGCAAAAGATTAGGTCAATACAATAAAAGAAATACAAAGCACCATGTTAGTCTACTATTGCAATGTTATAGAGAAGAAAGTGAAAATATAACTGATCTTGATTCTTGATATCTACATGTCCTTTGCCACTTTAGTATTCATTCACAACGCGGCTCACTGTTATTTCTAAACATATTTCATGGCTATCTAAATGGCCGATACATCCATAGACGTATCTGTGACGAGAATATCTTTATGGATTTCTGGCCGCTAAATATTGCCCCGTATTGTTGGCAAACACGTTTTTGCCATTTTAATGCATAATTATTAGTTCCAGAGGAAAAATGTATAGAAGTAAAGTTATGAAAATTGATGAGTTTTATCCGATGCTGCAATAATTTGTTCATTAACACAAACTTTCTAAGAAAATGTACATTTGTGAAACAAAACAAAAACAAAAATGAGCGTCATTATCTAGGTTACTAGAATTCAAAACTAAATTTACTATAGCTCAATAGAAAGGTCTTTGCCTGCTCTATCTTTGATGTATTATTTTTTTTACTTACACCTCATAGTTTTTTTGTTATTCAAATAATCATGATTTTTGCCAAAAATTCCAAATCCATCTCTATACCTCACCTCCCTACAGATTTTGAGAGGAAATGTTGAAATTTTCAATTGCAGGAAAATCTGTCCATATTGTATATTTGGCATGTTGAACACGAATCTGCGGTTAGTTTTCTGATAACTTGAATTCTAAACCCGTATTTCGCCATGTTTCCTTACAAAACAAATGGGAATAACCATAATACCTTCTCTGGGTAATATTGGTCTACTACGTCAAAATTGCATAAATCCACACAATAAATCAACAAGGGTCATCTTGTCACCATTATTTTAATATAACCGCTGCCGTATATCTACACAATCACAACTGGAATACTGCCGCCGGATCTCCAGCCATTCCATAACATTAATAATCACTAGTTTAACCCACACACACACCAAACACCACCAAATGTCCACAAATGCAGGCACCTTCTTTGTACCTCCCGCTAGACCCCCCCCCCCCCCCCCCCCCCACACACACACGTGCGTGCGTGCGTGCACATTGGACACAATTTACTACAGTTAAGTAAGACTACATAATATTTAAGTAAGTGTAAGTGTCTTCGCTTGATTATAGTTATTGATGTTAACAGTTTTCAGTAATTTTAAGTTATGTTACGTGTCTGGAATTTTTTTAATCACGTGCGCTCTCTCTCTCTCTCTCCTCTCTTCCTCTCCTCTCTCTCTCCCTCTCTCTCTCTCTCTCTCTCTCTCTCTCTCCTCACTCGTCTCTCTCTCTCTCCTCTCTCTCCATCTCTCTCTCTATCTATCTATCTTTTATTATCTCGTTTTCCTTATTATTTTTTTATTATGATCATCATCATCATCATAATTGTTCGCCTTCCTCAATTAGTTTTTTTCTTTTCTTTCTCTTTTTTTTTTGTTTTAGCCACGTTTCTATTTTTTGTCTATAACTTAGCTTTCCTTTATTGCCTCATAATTCTCTCTCTCTCTCTCTCTCTCCTCTCTCTCTCTCGTCTCTTTCTCTCTCTCCTCCTCTCTCTCTCTCTCCTCTCTCTCTCTCTCTCTCTCTCTCTCTCTCTCTCTCAGACCCTCTATGGTGAAATGAAATAGAAATCAATCCCAAAAAAAGTTTAGTAGTAATTAGTTTGCATTTCCCGCCGAAAAATTTCACTTAACAGATGGTGGGCTGGCGACTCACATTTATTTCTGCCAACTTTCTCTCTCTCTCTCTCTCTCTCTCTCTCTCTCCTCTCTCTCTCTCTCTCTCTCTCTCTCTCTCTCTCTCTCCCTCTCTCTCTCTCTCTCTTCCTTCTCTCTCTCTCTCTCTCTCTCAAACATGTTGCTTGTGTTTGTCGAAGTGATTTCACGTTTTCTTTATCAGATAAGTGCGATTATTTTCCATGTGTCGTCTTCTTCTTCTTCTTCTTCTTCTTCTTCTTCTTCTTCTTCTTCTTCTTCTTCTTCATAACTGGTGATGGATTTTTTTTCTATCTATTTTTTTGCTTTTACTTTTTCTTCATTTGTTCTTTGTTTTTTCTTTTTTTTCTTTTTTTTTCTTTTTTTTTTTCTTCTCCTCTTTTTGGGATTTTTTTCCTTTTTTTCCCCCTTTCTTCTTTTTCTGTCTTTTTTCCCTCACCAATTTTTTCCCTCCTCTTCCCATAACTCCTTTTCCCTCCCCCTTCTTCTTATTTCTTCTTTTTTTTTTCTTTTTTTCCAAACCTTTCAAAAACAAAACCCCTTTTTTTCCTTTTTTTCCCCATTTTTTTTCTTTTTTTTTTTCCATTCCCCTTCTCTCTCCTTTCTTCTTTCCTTCCCCCTCTTACCTCTCCCCTCTCTCTCTCTTCTCTCTCCTCTCCTCCTCCTCCCCTTCCTCCTCCCTCCCTCCCCTCTCTCTCTCCCCCTCCCCCTCTCCCCCTCTTCTCTCTCTCTCTTCTCTCTCCCCTTTTCCCTCTCTCCCTCTCTCCTCCCCCTCTCTCTCTCTCTCTCCTCTCTCTCTCTCTCTCTCCTCCTCTCTCTCTTTCTCTCTTCTCTTATTCTCTTTCCTCTCTCTCTCTCTCTCTTCCTCTCTCTCTCTCTCCTCTCTCTCTCTCTCTCGTCTCCTCCCCTCTCCCCTCTCTTCTCCCCTCTCTCCTCTCTCTCCCCCTCTCCCCTCTCTCTCTCTCTTCTCCCCTCTCTCTCTCTCTCTCTCTCTTCCCCCCTCCTTCTCCCCTCTCTCTCCCCCTCCTTCTTCTCCTCTCTCTCTTCCATCTCTCCTGTTCCATCCCTTCACTTTTTTTTTTTCCTCCTCCTATTTCTCTCCTTCCTCCTCTCCCTCCTACCTGCTTTTCCCCCTTCGCATTGCAGGGGGAGGAGGAGGGGGAGGGAAGGAGGAGGAGGGGGGAGAGGAGGGGAGGGGGGAAGGAGGGGAGGTGCACTGCGGCTAAGAAAGAAAAAAAACGGGAGATTGGTTTTTTTGTCCCTCTGGGCAATCCGATCCGCTTTCCCCTCCCCCTCCTCCTCCTCCTCCTCCCTCCTCCTCCCCCCTCCCCCTCCTCCTCCTCCCCCTCCTCCTCCCCCCCTTTCTCCTCCTCCCCCCCCTCCTCCCCCTCCTCCTCCTCCTCCTCTTCCTCCTCCTTGTTTAAAAACAAACTCTTTTAGGACCTATCGGGCTTTTGCTGTTTTTTTTCCTTTTTTTTATTCCTCCTCTCCTCCCTCCTCCTCCCCCCCTCCCTCCTCCCCTCCTCCTCCCCCTCCTCCTCCTCCTCTTCCCCCTCCCCTTCCTCGTTTTTCATGTCCCTACCCCAAAACCCTTTCCATCTCTTTGTCCTCCTCCTCCTCTTTCTTCTCTTCCTCCTCCTCGTCCTCCTCCTCCTCCTCCTCTTCCTCTTCTTGCTCACTCTTCCTTAAGTTTAAAAGTCATAGCTCTGGTAGTACAGTTACGTGTATGTGTATTATTATTATTATTATTATTATTATTATTATTATTATTATTATTATTATTATTATGATCATTGTTGTTATTGTTGTTACCATGAGCGAGAGAAATCGTGGTACAGTTTCTAGTGTTTTTTTGTTTCCTTTTTTTGGTCCCGTCCCACACACACACAAAAGAAATATTGTTTAATGATCTGGAAATTATTATTCTCTCTCTCTCTCTCTCTCTCTCTCTCTCTCTCTCTCTCTCTCTCTCTCTCTCTCTCTCTCTCTCTCTCTCTCTCTCTCTCTCTCTCTCTCTCTCTCTCTCTCTCTCTCTGGATTAGTTTAGGAGCCTTGCATGTGTGTGTGTGTGTGTGTGTGTGGTGTGTGTTGTGACGGCGGTGATGACAATGGTGTTTTAGGTGTTGTGGTGGTGATGTGGTGAATGTGGGTGGTGGGGTGACCTTGGCAGCACCAGATAGGAGGTGGAGGAGGTGGATGGTGATAAGGAGGAGGAGTGGAGGAGGTGGAGAGGACATGCGAACACTTTTTTTCTTTCTTATTTCATCCTTCAATAATTCTTAACTCAATGGGAAACCAGATTAGAAGAACAGAAGAAAAAAGATTATATAAAGAAGAAAAATCTAAAGTAGCTGAGATGTCACACTAGTAATAATATAATCAATAAATTGTTCCATAAGAGGTGTTTAAAAACTATAAATAAGGTTAATTTACCTCTTTAACCCCTTCACGGCCAGATCTTTCCTTTGCTATAATAAAAATGTATGTTGTTAGCCATGAAATTACGAAAAGTAACTGAATATACCAAACTAGTTAGTCGACAAGGATACTCGAAACAGGTCATTCCTATAAAATATTGCTTATAGTCACTAAAAATCCCATAATGGTAGCGAAATTACAATGGAAATTACGTTCTGGGCCTCAAGGGTTAAGCACTTTCATTATCATCGCAGTTGCCAGAATAGTGAGTCTCGAGAGGATGAGTAACCCCTATACAGCCTCAGCCTCAGTGTTACCAGAACAGGTGAATAACTCATCACTCACTCACTGTTACCAGAAAAGTGAGTCAGGAGCGAATCAGCGAATCAATAGCAGACTCAGAGTTACCAGAATAGCGTATCATTTCTCGGTAAAGTATTGTGAAACGTTATAGGTTAGTTTTTCTTATTAAATTATGCTCAAACGTTATAAATCAGTCTTTTTTATTAAATTATGCTCAAACGTTATAAGTCAGTCTTTCTTATTAAATTATGCTCAAACGTTATAAGTTAGTCTTTCTTATTAAATTATGCTCAAACGTTATAAGTCAGTCTTTCTTATTAAATTATGCTCAAACGGTATAAGTCAGTCTGTCTGTCTATCATATATATCTTTATGATCTATATAGGCACTAATATCCCTCGCATTACTAGTCTTCCTAATCACTAATATAGGACAAAGTAGCAGGAACACTAAGAACTATCAGAAATAAGGCAATAAAATACCCCAGCCTAACCTAAACTAAACTTTTATTCATTACTTCTTGATACTTTCTTTCTCAACAATTACTTCCTATTACAAGCCTTTCTTTACTCCAAGCCAAAAAATAACCCAAGACTTCCCTAAAAATAACATAACACTCAATATTTCACAAAACCTAACCTAACCTAAACCAAGCTTTTTCCTTACGCTTTTTGATAATTTCTTTCCAATTACTTTATTTACATACCTTCTCTTTACTTCAAGCACAAAAATTGACCCAAAACTTCTCAAAATAGCCCAAGACACCCAAAACTTCACAAAATAGCTTAACCTAACCTAAATAAAACTTTTTCTCCATTACTTTTTGATACTTTCTTTCCAATTACTTCCTATTACATCCTTTATATTTTCTTTTCCAAGCCACTTCTATGTCCTGTCTTAACCTATAACACCCTATGTATACACATATTTTTTGTTTTATCTCAATAGGATAGAAGCAAGTCGGGTATTTCACTACGGCCGCTGTGATAATTAAAGTTTATTTGTTATTGCTTATCGATCTCTTAGTGT
>JACEEZ010007691.1:284765-362265 GCA_016584305.1 Chionoecetes opilio
TGGGTTTTTTTTATAAGTTACCGCGTGAATTTTTTTGTTCAACACTCCTTCCTTTCTCTTTGTATTTATTTCAATTTTTTCTGCGTTATTTACTTCTACAATTTTTTCCTTAGTATAAATTTTCTTCTCTTTTTACCAGGCTTTTTCATCCGTCCATTTTTTTTTTTTTTTTTTTATCGGGTTTTTTCCCCATCTCTTAAAATGTTCCCTTTAAACTTCTATCTCCTTCGGTACCTGTTGTATTAATTCCTTTTACATTCATTTAGCCAATATTCACCTTTTTCCCTCCCAACCTTAATTACATGCCTTACTATACATATAATAATCTATTAATTTCATATAGACTCTTCCCATCCAATAAACATTACACTAGCTACATCACTACGCATTTTGTCTTCAATTACTTACATTGCCCGACACATTAACCCGACATTACACAGGAAATCTATCCATCCATTTATCTGTTTGTGTATCGATTTATCTCTATACATTTCTTGATCATTTTTCGCTTCGTTGATGCTAGTGACGGGACTGTGTGTGTGTGTGTGTGCGTGTGTGTGTGTGTGTGTGTGTGTGTGTGTGTGTTTGTGTGTGTGTGCACGTGTGTGCACGAGAAAGTGTGGCCCGAGGCGTGGTGTTCCCCATTTGTTTATATAGCACCTCCCCTTGGCGAAAGAGAGAGAGAGAGAGAGAGAGAGAGAGAGAGAGATCCATGGTTAAACATGTATACTCAGCCTACAGTAACTCCCGTTTTCTTAACGCGGCCCTTCCTCTCTCCGTCAGGGCGGCGTTGTCAGCGGCGACTGCGGCAGAGCGACGCGGCGACAGGCTGCAGCAGGACCTGGTGGCGACGACACAGGCACGGGACGCGGCCAACAAGGAGATAAGGTGTGTGTGTGTGTGTGTGTAGTTATGCCTTATTTGAGTATTATTTTTATTTACTCACGTTTAATTAAGGATTTCGACTTGTTTTATTTGTTATCTACGGGTATTACGAGAGAGAGAGAGTATTGTTTTTTTCATTCATTCTCTCTCTCTCTCTCTCTCTCTCTCTCTCTCTCTCTCTCTCTCTCTCTCTCTCTCTCTCTCTCTCTCTCTCTCTCTCTCTCTCTCTCTCTCTCTCTCTCTCTCTCTCTCTCTCTCTCTTTTTTCACTAGTCAGGGATCAGTGTGTTCATTTTCTATGGGTTAAAAATATAAGTTGTGGAATATTTCAGCATGTTTATGGGATGACTGAGATGATATAACTACTAATAACTGTACTCAGTGGCGTACTAAAGGGGGGGGGGGGACGGCCCGGCCCTGGTGACAGTGTATAGCCGGGGGGGGGTGGCCTTCTCTCTTCTTTCTCTTCTATCATCCTTATTCTCTTATCTCTTGTCCTTGGCTTGGTTATTCTGAGGGGCTTCCGAAGGAAGGGGGGGGGGGTAGTCTGGTAGAGGGAGGACAGTCCAGGAACCAATCAACCAAGCTGCCTTGGGCTGGGACAGGGACTAATGTACCGCTCCATAGCGTGTTCCCGTAAGACCGATAGCAGAATCCTTCCAGCGGACTCTGTGACTGTAATTGTCATGAATGCAATTCATGCAATTTCAGGGTATTAATCACTTTGGGAAATAAGTCTTTTTCCCTTATCTTAATGTCCGGGGTGGGGAATCGAACCTGCACTATCACCAGATTTTGCACTCAAATTACCACGGGCGCTTTAGACTACTGACCCATTGGGTATACCCACTTGTCTGAGCGGTTCTGGTGATTTTATGCATTAGGTACTTACAACAGACAATGGGGGATGCTAGTGCCACAGGGATGGCACGGGGGTGGAACCGTGGAACTCGCAGCGCATGCAGATTGAATACATAGCGAGTAATTTAAGAGTAGACGCTGCCACCTTGCCACACAACGTCAACAGTCCCATCATTTTGATAAACAGATGCAAGGATTGACGAGAGAAAGTCAGGAGAAAATCAGCTGTGCCCGTGGGTGACAGCCACAGGGGGTGCCCTCACTGCCATGGGGGTGAATGGTAATTTTTTCAACTCGTGGCTCAGGCCGACTGAAATACTCACTGAATCCTGATTCACTTCGCTTGCTGGTGTCGTGCGAAGAAGCTCCCACTGCGAGTAGTCTCCTTCATAGCCTTTATTTTTATTTTATTTTCAATGTTACTTGTGTCTGTAGTGGAAAAAAAAAGTAATTGCAAGGCGATTACAAACAAGGAGGGGAAGAATTTAATATTATGACACAAAATAACTAAAAAAAATATGCTCGGCGGGAGGTTATTCGCAGTGCCACCAAAGACACTCTACAACAAGATACCTCACTCGCGGTCCCTCCAATGCAATTTCTGTTATCCGCCGACGGTGGCGCCGCCGTGCGACAGGTGTTAAACCAGTCTGCTGGCCCATTCACTTGCTGCATATGACCAAAGAATATTCACTTAAACTCTTCGCCATTTAAAACTTTGCTTCAACTTTTAACATGAAACATATCAATAGAAGCGTAATTTTATTAGCTTTCCATTGATATATTTCGTTTTCTGATAAATGAATTACCACCATGCATATATTAGCGTTAACTAAATAAATAACATCATCAATCGGGTAATTTTCCAGATTGATGATGTTATTTATTTATTTAACGCTAATTTATGCATGGTTGTAATTCATTTATCAGAAAACGAAATATATCAATGGAAAGCTGATAAAATTGCGCTTCTATGGATACCCTTCATGTTAATAGTTGACTCGCAAAGTTTTAAATGGCGAAGAGTTGAAGTGAATATTAAGTTCATGCATATTTCTTCAGAGCCTCGTAATGGCATTTCTTTAGCGTGTTTTACTGTTTTTTATTTGATAATATTATAGAACAAACTTTTACGAAGATAACAGTATATCATATATACTGATAAACCGTAGTCTATATCAGGGGTTCTCAAACGGGGTCGCGACCCCTCGAGGGGTAGCGAAAGTTTTCTGGGAAGTCGCGAGATTTCTAGAATGTGCAAAATGCATTAGAGAACACAATATTCATAATTTTATTATTATTTCTTTATATCTATTTTCAGTATAAAACAAAAGATTGATTATAATTTCCTAGACCTTAATAAATTACTAACAAATAAGGTACAGTAACATAATCTGACTGAGAAAAGAGTTGATCCTGTATTCCAATGTCCTGACTTCCCTTTCCGCCAAGCCCTCACCACCACGTTCACAGTTCCATTATAGCTACTTGTATCGTCGCTGCCCAACCCTTGTTAATGCATTACAAATCCACATCACAAGTCTAAACTTTATTTATGTTACTTATTTTTTTGATGCCTGTAAAGCAAGAATACATGATATAGATTGCACTAATTACGGTATCATTTAAGTATTCATAATGTTGTACCGAATATACGATACATAGAATGTTATGATGCGGAGCAATAAGACTCTACCTATATATGTGTGGATATGTATTTACCTAGTTGTGTTTTTACAGGGCCTGAGCTACACTCTTGTGGTCCCGTCTCCGTATCTACATTTATCCAGTCTCTTTCAACTGGTGCACATTATTTGCCGATATCACCTCCTCATTTAGTCCATTCCAAACTTCTACATTTCTATGAGGGAAGCTGTACTACTTCTTTATGTTGTTCAGGATCTCCCTTTTCTGATTTTTTTTAATGTGCTCTTGTGTATCGACCTTCTTTTTGTTTCCGAGTCATTAGTCTCTCATTGCCTGCTTTTTCCATCTTAGTTATCAGTTTACAAATTGTTATTAGTCTCCTCTTTCTCTTCTCAAGTGTTGGTAACTTTATTGTCTTTATTTCCTTCAACCTTTCCTCATAAGAAAGTTCTTCTAGCTCTGGTACCATCTTTGTAGCCATTCTCTGTATCCTCTCCAACTTTTTCACATGCTTTCCAATTTCCATCACATGACACTTATTCACATTAAATTCCATTTCCCACCTTCTGCTCCATTCATAGATCTTGTTCAGGTCATTTTGTAGTGTTTCACAATCTTTATAGCGTTTTATTTCTCATAATAGTTTTGCATCATCTGCAAACAAACTAATATAACTTTATATTTCATCAGTCATGTCATTGACATTAATCATGAACATTATTGGTGCCAACACTGATCCTTGTGGTACCCCAGCGGCCACTATATACCTTTCTCCATTCAGATTTTTCATCCTTCACTACTGTTCTCATTTCTCTTCCTCTCAGATAACTTTCCATCCAAGTTTTGATCATCCCTTTGAATCATCCTATATTTTCATATTTTCAAAGTAGCCTCTGATGGGGAAGTTTATCAAATGCCTTGTGTGTGTGAGAGAGAGAGAGAGAGAGAGAGAGAGAGAGAAAAAAAAAATGTGTCAGATTGTCTGAAATGCTTTGGTAATGGGGGGGGGGGGGGGGGTCGCAAGCCTTTCGAAATTATATGGAGGGGTCGCAGGCCAAAAAGTTTGAGAACCAGTGGTCTATCTATAATCTCTATATGATAGTCATATGCTATGCAGCAACTGAATGGCCAGCAGACTGGTTAATACCTGCCGCACGGCGGCGGTCGATCTCACGCGCACCACAGGGCACCCCGGAGTGAGGTATCTTGTTGTAGAGCAGTATTTCCCAACCGGGGGGAAATTTCAGGATTCTAAGGGAGAAATTCATCCTGAAGGACATCAAAATTACTAGCATTTAGTCGACAAAAAAAAATCTCTTAGAATGTGGCTATTGACTTTTCTTCAAGTATAGGTGTCTTGCACTGACGTCACGATCTAGCGTCTTCAAGCCAAATGCCGCCGTTTTCAAGCCAAATGCCACCCGTCGGAGCGAGCTGGAGGACCAACAAACTCCACTTGCCGCCCGTGTTTGCCAGCTTATGGTAATTTTCCCCTACCAAATATATGTTTATCAGTATAAAAGATATACTGTTATCTTCGGAAATGTTTGTTCTATAATATTATCAAATAAAAAACCGTAAAACACACTAAAGAAAGGCCATTATAAGACTCAAGAAATATGCATGAACTTTGCGCCAGCTCCCATTTAATATTTTGCTCGAAATCATTTTCCATGGAGAATACATGGAGTTCATGCATATTTTTTTGAGTCTCATAATGGCCTTTCTTTAGTGTGCTTTATGGTTTTTTATTTTATAATATTATAGAACAAACATTTCCGAAGATAACAGTATATCTTTTATACTGATAAACATATATTTGGTAGGGGGAAATTACCATAAGCTGGCAAACACGGGCGGCAAGTGGAGTTTGTTGGTCAAGGCGCCTATAGGCGTGGCCACCGAGAGACAAGGCCTGATGCATCGCCCGTGACGTCACACCATGTAGTGCCCACCCGCTCCGCTCCCCGTACAAGTTTACCTACCTAATATAATGTTTATCAGTATAAAAGATATGCTGTTATCTTCGGAAATGTTTGTTCTATAATATTATCAAATAAAAAATCGTAAAACACACAAAAGAAATGCCATTATGAGACTTTCAAGAAATATGCATTAACTTAAACTCTTCGCCATATAATATTTTGCTCGAAAACTTTTTACATGGAGAATATCAATAGAAGCGGAATTTAATTAGCTTTCCATTGATATATTTCGTTTAGTCATAAATGAATTAGCAGCATGCATAAATTAGCGTTAACTAAATATTAAAAATCATGAAATCGGGTAATTTCCTACCTAATATATGTTTATCAGTATAAAAGATATACTGTTATGTTTGGAAATGTTTGTCCTATAATATTATCCAATAAAAACCGTAAAACACACTAAAGAAATGCCATTATGAGACTCAAGAAATATGCATGAACTTAAAACTTGCCATTTAATATTTTGCGAAAGAACTTTTTACAGGGAGCATATCAATAGAAGCGGAATTTAATTAGTTTTCCATTGATATATTTCCTTTTCTGATAAATGAATTAGCAGCATGCATAAATTAGCGTTAACTAAATAAATAACATCATGAAATCGGGTAATTTTTCCCGATTGATGAGGTTATTTATTTAGTTAACGCTAATTTATGCATGCTGCTAATTCATTTATCAGAAAAGGAAATATATCAATGGAAAGCTAATGAAATTTCTCTTCTATTGATATTCTCCATGTAAAAAGTTTTCTCGCAAAATATTAAATGGCGAAGAGTTTAACTGAATATCAAGTTCATGCATATTTCTTGAGTCTCATAATGGCATTTCTATAGTGTTTTACGGTTTTTTACGAACAAACATTTCCGAAGATAACAATATATCTTTTATACTGATAAACATATATTTAGTAGGGGAAAATTACCATAAGCTGGCAAACACGGGCGGCAAGTGGAGTTTGTTGGTCCTCCAGCTCGCTCCGACTGGTGGCATTTGGCTTGAAGACGGCGGCATTTGGCTTGAAGCCGCTAGGTCGTGACGTCAGTGCAAGGCACCTATATATAAATACAGAGAGTAGTGTCTATATGTATACTTGTGTTAATAAGCAAGTAAATTTTGTGTTTTGGCTACTTTTTTCCTTGTCCACATGAAAAGGGGGAAATCCGGATGGTTGAAATGGTGGAAGGGGGAAACGACAGAAAAAAGGTTGGGAACCACTGTAAAAAAAATGTAGTGTCTTTGGTGCCACAGTGGCACAGTGTGGTGTGTGCAAGGATAAAATATAAAAGGATGCCGCCGCCTCCTCCTATACAGTACAACCTACCTGGGTGCAGGGTTGTGAACTGTACGATCATTATCGTATTTGTACGATAATTTGACTATCCGTACGATGTACGATGCAGGGTTGGGAATCGTATACGAAAATACGATAATTGACTCACAAACATAATTACATTATAAAGTCATACAAAAATTGTCATCGCAAAAAAAAAGAAAAAAAAATTGTCGTCCCTTGCATGACATGGATTTGGACCGTTGCTTGCCACATTAGAACGCAGATTGTGAGAGGGTATTTAGCAAGATTAACCTTACCAAGACAACGGTAAGAAATTGACTTCTAACGGGAACCATATACTTGGTTGGTTCTCTTCCAGCAGCGCAGTGTACGTGTAAGGGAAAAGGGAGATTGTGTTACTTGCATCCCTACACAGGATATGATATGTCGATGACAACTGACACACTATCATTATAAAATATATTATACGCCAGCTGACACAGGGGATAAAAGAATAGAGGAGGAACAGGAATTACTCTTTTCTTTTGAGGATGATAGCTATGTAGTTCTCGAGTTCAGCTTCTTTTGAGTCATTATATGTGTTAATAAATATATTTTTGTTTTATTTAATTTCATTTATTTTGGAAAAAAATATATTAACATGGAATTTTGTGTCATGATTTGATATATATAATATATTTTGGTGGAAAAAAAAAATATATGAGGAATGCTGAATTCAATGATGAATATAGTTATCTACTGACTATATTATTTTAGCTAAGGTTGTACGATAATTATCTATCTGAAAATACGATAATTTTGGTGGCTCGGTACGATAATGTTGGCTACAAAAGTTCACAACCCTGCCTGGGTGTGTGTTTTTTCGAACTTCTTCCTTTTACTGCCGCCGCGCCGTCGCCATATTGCTGGCGGTTAGCGTCCATACACCCTTCACAACGACACGTTTTCCTACCTGTGTCATCCTGTAGAAGACTGATCAACTACCACGCCTGTGATAGCATCATAGGACATCACCAGGGCTCATATGGTTCCTCAACGGATCTTCGCAGCCCTAAACAACACCAAAACAGGATCTGCATTGTGGCATTGTGGAGTGTTTTCATTGACGTTTCAACAACATGAGTACCAAGGATGACTATTATCTTTGGGTTAGAGCGGTAGATGAGAGAGTCTATGGTGTGTTGCGGTGTCGTCATCTACCATCAGCTGCCATGTCTACGCCACCAGCCCCGTGCCGTCATTGGAAACGGATTTCCTACTGTTTTCAGTGATTATGAAGAGTATATCTGGATTCCGGAAGTGAATAGCGTCTCTACTACATGGTGAAGCAGATATTATACAGATAACGTGAGTATTAAGGCCTGCAGTGAGAGCCAAGTTCTGTTCCATATTTTATATTTAGCGGGACCCAGATTCTCCACGAGTGCCAGTTAGGTTAGGTAGAAGTTAAGGTTAAGTTAGGGTTAGGTTTAATTTGTTTAATATTATCAGTGGTTACAGTTTGAGGTTAGATTAAGTTAGGTTAGGGTTAGGCTTAATTTGTTTAATGATCAGTTGTTACAGTTTGAGGTATGGTTAGGTTAAGTTAGGTTAGGGTTAGGTTAAATTTGTTTAATTCAGTGGTTACAGTTTCAGGTAAGATAAGGTTAACGTTAGGATAGGTTAAATTTGTTTAATAACCAGTGACTGACATATATGAGGACAAAACTATTTCTTTCTGGTAGGTTTTGGTGTGTTTTGTATTCTTTTAATTATTTTTGTCACAATTCACACACACGCACACACAAAAAAAAAGTTATTTGCGCCAGAAACGGTTATCAGATTAATTCAGAACACATAAAAACTTACCAGAGAAAAATAATTTCGTCCACCAAAGGAAGTTCGGTGTTCATCTGGAAATTTACCAACATTCTCTCAATGAGTTTTCGTCGCAAATATTTACTTTTGGAGATATGACATGTTGTTTATAGGGAGGAGGGAGACAAGTGTTTACGTGCACCTCACTCTTCTTCCTCTTGTGACCTGCATCGCCTTGACTTTTCCCTTACCGCTGACACTTTTTAAAGGGAAATTGGCTTAAGTTAGGTGTTTAAAACGTGGGGTTAAGTTAGGTTAGGTTCGTGAGACAAAATGCGAGGTTAGATTAGATTAGGTTAGGTTCGTGAGACAAAAGGTGGGGTTAGGTTAGTTAGTTTTCATATATCTTATACACACTCCTTAAGAACAAAGTATATCTCCGAAAACAGTGATTTGCGACGGGAGCTCATTGAGAGAATGTTTCTCAGAATCAATTAAGGTAAACAGAAATCATACTTCCAATTGTGTAGAGAATTCTGGTCCTATTGTAAAAAATTTCCCTATTTCACCAGCTGGTAACTTTATGGTGTACTCGTGCCTTAGCCGTACGTCATATAATGCAGGTTTGGAGTTTGTTTGAGACTCTCTCCTAGTCACCGTCCACTGCTGTACCAAAATCGGTCCTCATCGTAAATCGTCCCGCGGACGCTTATTTAACCTGTCATATTTAATAACTACAAAACCTAACCCAAACCTATCCTAAACCTGACCTAACCTAAATATAACTTAACCTAAAAAACTCTGGTGATCTGAGGGGCGATCTGATAGAACTTTTTAAAGTGGTTAAAGGGGTTTATAGAACTCGTCGAAGCACCAACCAAGAGCTCTCGCTGACAGTGGAACACTCGCTGACGTGGAAATTTTCAGCGAGTTCCACTGGTAATAGATATAAAGGAAGAATAAAAGCTATTTCATTATTGAACACAAACATTTTTCGCTTGTCCCAGAACACTAAAACTGCAGTTTGACATTGGTATGACATGACATGCTCATTCACTAACCTAACCTGGACATTGAATAACTGGCCAACATAACCTAGCCTAACAGTTCAGACTATTGCTGGTATTTAATCCTTGATTGCAGAAACATAGGCCAAAGTTGATTCAATGTAAATGTTGAGTGCTGTATGAGTAATATCAAGATTAAGAACTGGAACTGTACCCGAAAATAGGAACACTCGCCGACGGGAAAAATTGGAACATTCGCCGACCTTGGCGAGAATTCCTATCGGTGACAGTACCAGGTACCATTAAAGGAGATGTAGGAAAAGTTCTTACGGATAGTAATCAGGGTAGAGCAAGAAGTAACGGATTCAAACTGGTAAAACGTAGATTTAAAAAAAGAAAAGGGAGAAACTGGTTCACAAATAGGGTGGTAAATGATTGGAATGGACTCAGTCATCAGGTGGTCAGTGCGGAATCAATAATGAGTTAAAAAGAGGCAAGACAATTTCATGGATGGGGATGAAAGGCTGATGTTGGCTATAGTGTTAAGTAACGTGAACTACCAAGTGTTTAGGTCTCACGGCCTCTTGTAGCTTTCTTAAGTTCTTATGGGTTAATATTCCGCAGGAGTTGGCGGGCTCCACAGGCCTTACAGCTTACTTTTTCTCTATTATTTTTGGCTCAGTATATTGTGCAGTAGTTTTTCACTTCTGGAAACCAAAAATATAACACATAGTTTTATATAATAATTGCTAGGTTAGGTTACGTTTAGGTTTGGTTAGGTTAGATTTAGGTAAATGTTAAGGTTTGGTAAGGGTGTGTTCGGCGTAGGGTAGGTTTGGGTTATGTTTTGTTGAGTTTAGGTTAAAAAAAACTTTATATGCGCGATTGCCCGGGTGGTTGGCGCCGCCAACTCCTGCGGAATATTTACCTTCATATGTTCTAAACGTAACCTAACCCTAATGTCGCCTAATAAGAGGATAGTGTAGCAGCTCTTTAGCTAGACAAGAGATAAACCAAACACTAAGTTCGCACACAAGTTTATTAAGGCAAAAATAAACACGAGTTACAGCGGAAGAAGGCCATGAGAATCACAGAGAGGAGGCGTGTGTGTGCTCTCTGTGACGGCCGAGAAGTTACTGGCAGGATACCGGTCGCGAGGGAAGGAGGTGCGAGGAATTTGGGTCACCACAGTCAGGTCAGCCACATCTGGTGTGGCGTGACCTTTAGGGTAATTAAGCAGCTGGCGTGAAGCCCAACATTGGTGTCACTACAGTACTCCCCTTTTCACAAAAAAAAAAAAAAAAAAAAAAAATAATAGTACGTGAATGAACAAAGCCGCTGTATTACTGCATTCGGAAGAACTGTGGGTGATGAATGACCTGCCCCGAGCGCGTTGTGTAGCCCTCAGGAATGAAGCCGTCTATAGACGCCCCAGCATCGCTGTCCTCCGAAGGCGATTCCACGGCAGCGGCTGTAAGGTTGCCGGGAAGGGCAGGGGGCGTGGAGTTGGAAACAGCCAGATCTGCAGGAGGAGAAGCAACTGGTGGAGGGGGGGCGAGGATAAGGTGTTGGGCAGAAGGTGCTGGGTCAGGTGTAGGATGGGGAATGGGGATGGGTGTGTGATATGAGTGGGGCAGGTGTAAGATGAGGAATGGGGATCGGGGGGGTGTAGGATGGGCCTGAGGGGGAAGGGGTGGCGACGAGGCCGCCAAGACCTCAGCGCTGAGGAGGGGTTGATGTGGAAGGGAGGGGGAATCCCCCCGTAAGGGGGCCGGGGGGAGGATGACAAAACGGGGGTAAGGGAGTGGTGGATGATCTGAAGGAGGAGAAGGAATGGAAGGAAGGGGTTGCACATTTTGAGGGAGGGGGGGAGGAGGGGGATAATGAAGGAGATGAGCAACCTTCACACGGTCCCATGACGTCACATACGGGTGCCCACGAACTTCGAGGGTGACGTGCTTATGCGAGCGAGCCAGGACATGATAGGGACCCTCATAGGGTGGGTTCAGGGGCCTCGTGTGGGCATCCGTCCACAGGAACAGGTTTGTAGCCGTTTGCAGCTCCGGTGGGATGTGAGTGGGACACGGCGGGGGAGTACGTGGTGGCGTGGGCCGTAGTGCAGACATCGCCTGCTGAAGTGCCGGGAGGAAGGAGAGGGCGTTGCTGGCATCCGTCACTGGGGTGAACTGGCACGGCAGTCACAGGTCTTTACCATACACCAGCTCCGCCGGCGTATGATGTATATCTTCCTTCTCCGTAGCTCGGAGTGTGAGGAGGAGGATGGGAAGGGCGTCCACCCAGCTTGTTGGGTGTGGCTGGGCCCGTATGGCTTCCATCAGGCGTCTGTGGAAACGCTCCACCATGCCGTTGGCTTGAGGGTGATACGCCGTAGTACGCTGACGGCGGGTGCCCAGGAAAGCAAGCAGGTCAGCCCAAGCACGGGACTCAAACTGCACGCCTTGGTCCATGACGAGAGTGACAGGCGCGCCGTACAGTGCCACCCAACCAGACAGGAAATGAGCAGCCGTACATTCCGCGGTACTGTCAGGCATGGGAATAGCGGCGCCCCAATGGGTCACCCTGTCCACACACGTCAGCAGGTAACGGTGACCGCGGGAGGCCGGCAAAGGACCCACCAGGTCTACATGAACGGTGTGAAATCGCTGGGTGGGTGTGGGGAAGGTGTGGAGAGGGGCTCGTGTGTGCCGGTGAATCTTTGCAGTTTGACAGGCAAGACAGGCACCCGTCCATTCCTTAACGTCACGTCTTATCCCAGGCCATACCGCTCGCCTGCTGATGACGCGATGCCGCGATGGGTACCGAGGATGTCGGGGTGGTTCAGGGAGTGGTAGTGATTGAACACTGACCTGCGGTGTTGACGGGTGATGAATGGGCGCGCGGGGCGACAAGATACGTCACACCAGAGTTTGGCCGCGGAGTCGGGGACGTCGTGCAGGACCAGGTGGAGTGCTGTGGGCCCCTCAATCAGGGCCTGCAACACAGGGTCTCCCTCCTGTGTTGCCGCCAGGGCCACGTAATCGAGCTGCGCATGCATCGTGACGGCGGACATCATCCGGGGGGTTGTAGCGCAGCGGGAGAGGGCGTCGGCCACGGTATTGTCCTGTCCCGGGATATGGCGGATGTCTGTGGTAAACTCAGATATATAAGCCAGCTGTCTGGAGACCCGGGGGGTGAAACTTTCGCCAGACTGCACCATAGCGTGTGTTAATGGCTTGTGATCTGTCAATACTTGAAACTCCCTGCCCTCAAGAAAGTGGCGGAAGTGTCTCACGGCCTCATACACCGCCAACAGCTCCCTATCGAAGGCGCTGTAGAGGCGTTGGGAAGGCTTCAAACGCTTGCTGAAGAAGGCGATAGGGCGAAGCTCGTCCTCCACCTTCTGCTGGAGGACAGCGCCCACCGCTTCTGCTGAGGCATTAGTAGTGAGGACGGTGGGGACTGGGTAGGCGAGGAGCGTCGTAGAAGCGAGTTGTTGCTTGATGCTGTTGAACGCTCCCTCTCGGCTTCCACTGCAGGGGCTTCGGCGAGTTTTTCTTTACCCCCTTCAGGAGGCCATGTAAGGGGCCGAGCCGAGCGGGAGCTTGGAGAATGAAGCGGTGGTAATAATTAATCGCCCCCAGAAATTCCCTGAGCTTCCTGACCGTACGAGGCCGTGGGAAGTCCGTGATCGCTGACACCTTCTGCGGGAGGGGGGATAAGCCCACTGACTCTGTGGCCCAAGAAGTCCAACGCCGGAGCACCCAACACATACTGCTAGGTGGATCCTTAAACCAAATTCCTGAAGGCGAGTGAGCAGCTGGCGCAGGTGGAGCTCGTGTTGTTGGTGCTACGATGAGGTGACAAGGATGTCGTCGATGTACACCACGACGAAGTCGAGTCCCCTGACTATTTTATCCATAAAGCGCTGGAAGGTCTGAGCCGCATTGCGTAGTCCGAAATTCATGTAGGGGTACTCAAACAGGCCGAAAGGCGTCGTCACTGCAGTCTTCGGCACGTCCTTGTCAGCCACGGGGATCTGGTGGAAGGCCCGTAGAAGATCAATCTGCGAAAAGACTGAACCCCCGTGCAGCATGCTGTGAAAATCCAACACGTGTGGAATAGGGTAGCAATCTGGCAGAGTCATGGCGTTGGGAGCCATGTACGTTGAGGGGCTCAAGTCGCCGCTCGCGTGCCATTCGCCTTCTCGGGCCTTCGGTACCATATGGAGAGGTGAAGCCCAGCAGCTGTCGGAAGGTCGAATGGTTCCCTCCTGCAGTAAGTGCTCAAACGCCTTTTTCGCCGCCTGGAGGCGTTCAGGAGTCCGACATCGCAGCCGAGCAAAACAAGGAGGGCCCGTCGTGGCGATGATGTTTGTGACCTTGTCATTTTAGCGGGGCCGGAGCGCTGAGAAGAGGAGAGGGAAGTCCTCGAGAAGAGCGTCGTACAGGACCGCCTGGCGTAGGTGTGTCAGGAGGGGCGCTCGCCGCCCGCAGGGCACGGTAGGAATGACAGTGTTGGTTGGACGATGCAGCAAACGTCCGAGCCGGGGATCAACGAGCAAGTTGTGGGAGGAGAGGAAATCCACACCCAGGATAGGCTGATCAACCTCAGCCACCACGAAAGACCAGACGAAGGGCGAGGCAGGCGTGAAGGAGAGGCGGAGAGTCCGCGTACCATAGGTGGCGATAGGGCTGTTATTGGCGGCCAGGAGGTCGTAAGCGGTGCTGGGCTGGGCAAGGCGTTCATCTGACGGGCGCCCGGACCCTGGTCGGAGGCACTGCAGGCACAGGAGTGGTGGGGGGGCAGAGGAGGGGGGAACATGGTGTAGGCCGCGTAAATATTGTCAACGAGCTCCGCGTGTTCATTGATGGTGACCGGGCCCCGTAAACCTGCCAACTGCACGCAAACGGCGTGGGGCATGAGGCTGGTGTGGCGGTATCGAAGCATAGCTTCGGACAATGGGAAACCCGCAGCTGGTCCTGCATTCGGGACAGGAATGCTGAAGGGCGACGTCCGTCATATTGTAGTGTGTCGAGCTCAGCCACGTAAGCCTCGCACGACCTTCCAAGGGCACGGACTAGAGCAGTTTTCAACTTCTCATATTTCCTGTCAGCCGGGGGCGCCGTAAGCATTGAGGAGATGCGGGCAGCGACGTCAGACGGAATCGCCCTGACAAGCGCCTGAAACTTGTGGAGATCCGTGATTTCCGGGAAGCCCGCCCACGAAGCTTCCAGATGTATAAGCCACGTGGCTATGTTGTAGGTGAAGGCTGGGAGGCGTGGGCTGTTAGTATCCATCGTGTCGTAGCTATACTCGAGGTCACCAATTGTAGTAGTTCTTTAGCTAGACACAGGATAAACCAAACACTAAGTTCGCACACAAGTTTATTAAGGCGGAAATAAACACGAGTTACAGCAGAGGAAGGCCACGAGTATCACAGAGAGGAGGGGTGTGTGCGCTCTCTGTGACGGCCGAGAAGTTACTGGCAGGATACCGGTCGCGGGGAATTTGGGTCACCACAGTCAGGTCAGCCACATCTGGCGTGGCGTGACCTTTAGGGTAATTAAGCAGCTGGCGTGAAGGCCAACTTTGGGTTCACTACAATGGGTTATGTTTAGGATAGGTTTGGGGTAGGTTTAGCAGTTCTTTAGGTTAAATAAAAGTCTGCGGGACGATTTACGACGAGGGCCGATTTCGACACATCACCACCACTGCCTGGGCTGGCGTTAGTGTTTGATTAGAATTAGCAACCTTCGCGTGAGGTGATGCCAGTGTGTCGCCTTCACTCGCTCTAAGGGAAGGCATATAATGCGTTTTCACGACTTTGCCAGGACGGTCTAGGCCGGCCCAGGCTGCACAGCAGCACAATTGCAAGACTGTCGCAGCCATGTCAAACATTTACTACATCACTACATATAACATATATAACCATCATGTATCACATATTTAACCTGCCAAACATGCAGCAGGCAGCACCTTGCTAACTATGATGATCTAAGCATAGAAATAGAACAGATAAAAGAGGAAGAACTTAAAAGCAGGCCAGGACATGATACTCAAATCAAACAGCATGCCACCAGTCCAGAACTCATAGCTCAGGGTATACAGACCCTGGCCCAGCAGGTACCTAACCCCACACAAGGCAATAATACACCAGAAGTAAGTCTGGGAGACTCGGCTAAGGATGTGAGGATATGCAATGATTACCACTCCAGAATGTGTAGGACCTCACTGTTTCGGGGAACCTGCTCCAGAAGTGACAGCAGGTATACAGGCATGTCAAGGGGACAGCAAGGCCATTCCTTAGAGCCACACAAAGACTGCAACAACCCCAGGAAGTACAGGCAACCCCACCAGGTAGGCATCCAGTAAGCCATGCTGCTGCTGTCCGTCCCAGAGAAGATGGGGATAGACTAGAGGTAACATCTGAACACATTGCAAGCCTTCAGACAGGTGGGAAGAGGGGTGCTTCCGAGTGATCAGATTCTTTAGAAAAGATGGTGGAGAGTCTAGCAGACAGACAAGACCAGCTCCAGAAGATGGTGGCCCACCTAATAAAAAAGATAGTGGAAAGAAGCCGCGAAGAAGAGATGTAACGATTGGCATTGATGAACTTCTGTGTTGGAAACATTAGGGGCCTATACCCGAGGAGCAACCAAAACAAAATCCCCCTACTCCAGGAACTAGCAAGCAAAGAAAATATGACATTCCTCGCCCTAGCAGAGATGCACCTTAATAATGATATCCTGGATGCAGAAATTAATATAGATAATTTACACACTACCGGGCCGACAGAAAAGCCAAAAGTCACGGCGAGGTAGCAATCTATTTATCGCAGGATTTAGCGGCAAGTGCACATGAGCTCGCTAGTTTCTCAAATGGGACTAGAACTTCTTGCTCTACATGTGAAGAAGGTAAATGTCACCCTTATAAATGTATATACCACCTAACACATCCTCCCAACTCTGGACAGAGGTCACCACAATAATCAGGGTATGCTGACCTTCCTACCCAACCCAGAGATAGAGATTCTGATGATGGAGATTTCAACTTTCCGCTGATAAACTGGGTAAATTTTAGAGTAACTGGAGGGTCACATGAAGAAAAACTCCAGGCTAACGAGCTAATCAAGATAATTGAAGATAACTTCCTGACACAATTTATCAGAGAACCTACTAGAAAGCATATCATGTTGTCTCCTCATCAGTAATAACCATAGCATCAGGCTAACAGAGATTAATCTGTCAAACCACAGAAGGAGGAGTAGCTAACATCTATCTACTACGGGACAACCTGCCAGGACACAGAAACTCAGCAGTATCAAAATTAAATTAACTAAATGATCACGGCCAAAATATAGAATGGACAGAGATTAAATCAGAGTTGGGACAGTTGGGCTGGTGGACCCTGTTTGCTGGGAAAGATTGTAGTCAGATGCTTAACATCTTCCTACAACAGATTGAAAATATCTGTGTAACAAATGTGCCAAGGAAACAAGACCGCTCTAAGAAAATGTTATTCCAAAGGACTGACATATATTGATGAAAAGATGCAGCTCATACATAAAGAAGCTAACCAAGGACCTTAGGCATAGAGAAATTCTCAGAATCCAAGGAAATATCAAGACCATAGAAGGAAAGCTGCTAATCTCTCAGAACTTGAAAGGAGACGAAAAGAACAAAGTTGTAGAGAATGTAAAAGAAAACTTAAAAGTATTTTTCTCTTATGCCAACAAGAAATTAAGAAACATTTCGACAGTGGGACCACTAGAAGATGAAAATGGAAAACTAACCGCAGATCCCTTGGAGATGGCACATTACGACAGTGTATACAGCTGTCGTAATGAGGATAAAGTGGGATAAAGAGGATAAAGTGGTCAAGTGCCCAAAACACAAGACCATTACACTTTGAAAACACCATTACACATTTACACCGGCAGGACAGACACTCAAGGACATTCACGACGGAAGAAATCATCTCGGCAATAAACAGCATAGCCCCAAACACAGCAGCTGGCCTGGACGGCTTCCACACCAAATTACTGAAAAATTGCAAAGAAAAGCTAGCTCTGCCATTGAGGTTATTGTAGGCAAATCAGCAAAGCAAGGATTTATTCCATCAGCACTAAAAACTGGCATTGTTACTTCAATCCACAAAGGAGGGACTCTAAAAACTGCAGGGATGTCCACTTCTTTGCTTCATCAAAGTTAATGTTGGCAGCTTTCATGCGTCTCCAAAGATGTCCAGTTTCTACCTTGATGTCTTCATCACAAAACTCATCAAGCATCTCGCTAGTTCTGATCTATCACCCACTTTCTGTATGCGGTGGCCGAGTGGTTAGCGTCTTGGAGTGGTGAGCTCGATGTCCAGAGTTAGAGTCCTGCCGGGGGCAACTCTTTCGGCCAACTTTAACGTGGTCGACAGGAGCGTGGGAGGTGAGCACAAGATCCCGAGTTCAAGTCCCACCAAGGAGCAACTGTATATCCATCGTCGAGTGGCCGAAGAAACCCGCGTGATGCATACCCGTTCTTGCGACTGTGACTTCAAGTGTGGCGGAGGGACAATAGGTGGCATCATGAGCCTAAAACTGAGGGTTGATTCACAGAAAATGGACCTTCACCTATAACATCACAGGTGTCACTATAAAAATCCAGCCTGCGCCACCAACGGGCAGAGGGGCCAACCATCATGACCCTCCAGAATGTGCAGGGCCAACCACTAGAGCCCTAGAGGAAAAACCATAATAGCCTACAGGCGCTATAGGCAATATAAAAAAGATAAATGCAAAAAAATAAAAGTGTTGGGAAGTATTTGACAAGTTTGCAGAAGTTAAGGGTAGAAAACAGAATTTCTGAATATTTCATGGCAAATCTAATTTCATGTAGGAGTGGGGATGGAAAGGTGAATCTTTAGAATCAGCAAAATATTTTCTTCATTATAATAATTTTATAATCAAAGCTTTGCATATCTTAAGATTAATTTTCTTACAAATTAATCTTAAGATTAACAAACAACATTTAATTAACAAACATCCTTAACATGGAAAATATCCAGCATGTGAATTTTTTCTTTTATTTGTTTTAATTTTGTGTATAAATTGTTTACTGTGTATTTCATGTGTGTATTTATTGATCTCTGGGAGGACGGAGTGCCATGATTGGTCCCGCCCCGGGTGCCAAGTGCTCTAGTAACGCCCCTGTGTACTTCTCCTGATTTTGTGTTCGCTGATCTTGGAGTTTGAACTACATATACTAGATGCTTTATTACAGTACTGCATACTAATAAGAGCAGACTTTAAAAAACTTTCCGGTAACTTGCCCCAAAAAATATTTAGCCCAAGATCCGCCCCTGCCTTGCCTCAAAAAACTTTGCAGTAACTTGGCCCCCCAAAAAACTTTCCGGTAACTTGGCCCAAAAAAAAACTTAGCCCAAGATCCGCCCCTGCCCTCACCTCAAAACACTTTCCGGTAACTTGGCCCAAAAAAAAACTTAGCCCAAAATCCTCACCCCCTCACCTCATCTCACCGCTGCCTGTCTCCCCTCCAGGCGGCTGCACAAGGAGCTGGTGGGCCTGACGCAGGAGCACAAGTCTCTGCGGGTGGAGCTGGACAAGTGCATCGCCTCCAAGGACAACTTTAAGAAGAAGGCGCAGGAGTATTGCCGCACCCTGGAGGAGATGACCCACATGATGTCCTCCAAGGTAGCCTGAGGACCTGCTTTAGCATAGATTTAACCCCTTCACACCCAGATCTTTCCTTTGCTATAAAAAAGTGTATGTTGTTAGCCATATAATTAGGAAAAGTAACTGAATATACCAAATTAGTTAGTCGAGAAGGATACTTAACAGGTCATATCTATAAAATATTGCTAATATTCACTAAAAATTGTCTAATGGTACACAAATTACAATGGAAATTACGTTATGGGTCTCAATGGGTTAAAAAGGAAATAGGGAAAAACTGGTTCACAAATAGGATGGTAAATGATTGGAATGGACTCGGTCGTCAGTGCAAAGTCAATAGGGAGCTTTAAAAGGAGGCTGGATAAATTCATGGATGGGCATGAAAGGTGGATGTAGGTAGTATTAAGTAACAGGAACTACTACGTGTAGGTCTCGCGGCCTCTGGTAGCTTCCTTATTTTCTTATGTTATGTTCTAGGACCATAGGAAAAGACAAATTGTGACCTGGTTTTGTTAAGACTATAGTAACTGACTGTGTAATACCCAAAGAACTAAACTTACTTGCTTATTTGACACTCAATTTTCTTCTTTTTTCTTGTTTGGAAGCAGTGTTAGGCAGGCTTTCCTTCATCTTTCATTATAATTTTCCCTTTCTTCAACTTTTAGTTTTTCTTTATTTGAGAGCTCCTAAAACATGAGGTTATAGATCTCAGGAATATTGACAGTGCCACTGTGGGTGTGATAGTGTCCAAAGGGCTTGTCTGTTTTTGTTTTATCTTATTGTTATGAAGAGCTGTTTCAGTTTTCTCACTCCTTTTCCTCTGCCTCTGCCTCTGCTTCTACTGGTGTAATTACAGTCCTAGAATAGGAAGTCACACCATCGTAGAAGAAAGAACATTTTTTCCTTCTGTGTAAAAGCTATTTAATTCAGTCCATCACTATCTAAGCTATTTTTTTTTCTCATGTATAGTACATTTTCTTTTCCTTTTCTATTTATTCCTCATCAAAGGTCCACCATTCTTGTCTTGCTTCTATATTGCTTCAAGAGTTGTCAGATCACTGCCTCACATTTCCCTTCCTACAGGAACTACCACGTGTAGGTCTTGCGGCCTCTTGTAGCTTCCTTATTTTCTTATGTTCTTATGTTCCCTTTGTTAGGATTCCGACCAGACATCCCTGAGGAAGCAGTACTTGAGCCTGAAGGAGACAGTGTCCTCCCTCAACTCCCTCAACGCTTCCCTGGAGGAGGCCGCCTCGTCCCGCCAGCAGGAGGTGACCAAGATGGAGGAGCTGATGAACAAGTTTAAAGAGGAGAGGGAGCAACTCATCTCTCAGGTGTGTAGGAAGGAGTAAGGGTGCGGAGATGTGTGAAGTATGTATAGTAGTATTATATAGTAGTAGTATGTATAGTAGTATTACACTGAGAAGGAAATGAGGTGGTGATGAGAGCATTAGAGAGAAGGTGGTGAGGCATTGGGGAGAGCTGTTGGAGTGGAAGTGCCAGGTGAGAGTAAGGAGATTGAGGTGGTTTGGGCACGTGAAGAAGAGAGAAGGTGGGGAGGCATTGGGGAGAGCTGTTGGAGTGGAAGTGCCAGGTGAGAGTAAGGAGATTGAGGTGGTTTGGGCACGTGAAGAAGAGAGAAGGTGGTGAGGCATTGGGGAGAGCTGTTGAAGTGGAAGTGCCAGGTGAGAGTAAGGAAATTGAGGTGGTTTGGGCACGTGAAGAAGAGAGAAGGTGGGGAGGCATTGGGGAGACCTGTTGGAGTGGAAGTGCCAGGTGAGAGTAAGGAAATTGAGGTGGTTTGGGCACGTGAAGAAGAGAGAAGGTGGTGAGGCATTGGGGAGAGCTGTTGGAGTGGAAGTGCCAGGTGAGAGTAAGGAGATTGAGGTGGTTTGGGCACGTGAAGAAGAGAGAAAGTGGTGAGGCATTGGGGAGAGCTGTTTGAGTGGAAGTGCCAGGTCGCTGTCCACCAGGCAGGCAAAGGAAGACATGGGGGCAGTATGTTGAAGAGGATCTGGCAGCATTGGGCATTGAAGAGGTTGAGGCAATGAATAGAGATAGTTGGAAGCGTATCATCGACTGTTGAACCTCTTAAGATGTGGGAAAATCTGACATTCAACAGAAACAAGATAATGTGTAGGAAAGGTTAAGAGTGCAATGATGATGATGTGATGAAGTACAGTATAGCAATTTACACTCTGTCTATAATTCAGCATTTCTTAACTAGGTGTGCTGAAATTAATGTTACGGTGGTCTAAAATAAAGTGCTTAATCCACCAACTTCAATGCATGAATGAATATATGGCAAGAGCAATGCCACACTTCCTCACATAGCAATATCATGTAGTTAAAAGTAGAGCAATACCTTTTATACAATGTAGGCAAGAGGAACATAACGGATTCAGATAGACAAGTGGAACCCAACTCAAACATGAATAGATTTAAACCAGAGTACAGTCAAACTTCGGGTTTCGAACGTCTCACATTTTGAACAAATTGGTTCACGAACAGAATTTCAAACTCATAATTGCACCGGTTGCCATACGATAAGTCGGTTGCCAAACAAGCTACTCGACAAGAGCAGCATGGCATTACTGTGCACGTCAGTCACGCCGCGGCCCTCACTCAGAGAACATCCGCTCCGAACTGTTCTTTGATTTTGACAATTTTTCTTGTGTTGTGCATTATTTCTTCTATTTTTTTTATTCCATAAGCCACCATGGGACCTAAGAAAACTAGTGAAAGCGTAAAGGCGAAAAGCTTCAAGCTATAAGTTAGCTTTAAACTATATTAAACTAATAGATAGTATTCACATGACTTGACACGACGCCATATTGGAGGCTCAGACTTGTAAACACCGCCGCCAGCAGGGTGGGCAGGTCAAAGGTGGTGACGTTCAGGGCGAGTAGTTGTGAGTGTAGCACTACACGGTGCGAGTGGAAGCGCGGACACTGCAGCAGAAAGTGTTCCATAGTCTCTGGAACATTCCTACACCAGGGGCAGTGAGGGTCAGGGGACAGACGGAGGCGGTGAAGGTGAACCGTGAGTTTCGTGTGTCCCAGGCGGAGGCGAGTGAGGGTGACATCCAGGACGCGGGACTATTAGCTCAAGGAAGTAAAAGAAATTTGACACCTCTTCACATACCAATATAAGGACACATAATGCATGATTAATCCAAACACTTCATGTACAGTGAGGTCAGTGAGTTACGGGAAGTATTACATGATTACGGATTCAAAGTTTCTAATTTCTAAAGCTTTATTTGGCACTAGTCAGACCTCACCTAGACTATGCGGTTCAGGTTTGGTCTCCGTATTACAGGATGGATATAGCCTTGTTAGAATCAGTCCAGAGAAGGATGACCAAAATGATTCATGGGATGTGTAACTTTAGTTATGAGAAGAGATTGGAACTATTAAATTTACACTCACTCGAGAGGCGTAGAGTAAGGGGCGATCTGATAGAAGTTTTTAAGTGGTTAAAGGGATACTATAAAGGCGATGTAGGAAAAGTTCTTACGGCTATTAACCAGGGTAGAACAAGAAGTAACGGATTCAAGCTGGAAAAGCGGAGATTTAAAAAGGAAATAGGGAGAAACTGGTTCACAAATAGGGGGTGAATGATTGGAATGGACTCAGTCATCAGGTGGTCAATGTGGAGTCTATTGGGGTCTTTAAAAGGAGTCTGGATAAATCATGAATGAGGAAGAGAGGTGGATATAGGTAGAGTTAAGTAACAGGAACTACCTCGTGTAGGTCTCGCGGCCTCTTGTAGCTTCCTTACTTTCTTATGTTCTTATGTTCTTATTACATGGAAGTATAATTTTAATGTGAAAATAATACTAAGGTGCCACAATGTTTCCCATATACATTTTTTTTAGACACTTGATACTGTTATTAAATACTGATTAGAGTAAATTTCTGGTCCATGACTGATTTTGGTATACAGGTTTCCAAACTCGGCAACCTCGGGACCAGCGCCGAGCCGAGTAATGGAATTTTCCGACTTTTAGAGGTTTAGAGGTTCCGCCATCCAACTTCTTCAAAAGGTCAATTTTCTCAGAAATAGTTAACACATTGTTCTTCCTTTTCTTTTCACTTCCACCAGTAGGTGTTCCTGGACGTTTGGGAGCCATAATACCAATAACAGACCTGTAGAAGTACACAAAATAACAGTGTACACAACTCTACAGTCACAACACCACTGAACAATAACAACAAACAAATCGGCGGGAGAAAGCAAGCGGCCTAGTGTGGTGGCACCTAGCGGCCGACCCGGCAACTACGCGCCGGGTTTTGGGTGTTCTGCCGTGTTTTGGAAAATCCGGAACCATAGCCGAGTTTTGGGTGTTGCCGAGTCTTGGGATGCCGAGTTTGGGAACTTCAACCTGTATTATGTAGTTTCTTTTTATGCATTTTTGTGGACAATAAAATATCTATCTATCTACACAAAAATGGTAACTGAGGATTATTCTCACGGCACCAGATAATGGAGGCCAGCCAGAGGAGTGATCAACTGGAGGAAGAATGTCGCAAGCTAGAGCAGGAAAAGTACGAGGTGGAAAAGGAGCTTCTCACCACCAGGGACATGGCACACAAGCTTGACATGCGGCGCGGACAGGCGGAATCTGAAGTGGCAAGGCTCTCGGCAGCCTTCCAGAAGGTACAGAACGACAGAGCACACTTGAGGCGCTTATTTCAGAAAGTCAATAAGCGCCATCAATAAAAAACTAAGAAAATGGCTTCAAAATGTTTCCATGTTCAAAAGATATGACATTTTGAAGCCATTTTCTTAGTTTTTTATTGATGGCGCCTATCGACTTTCTGAAATAAGTGCCTCACTTAACCCCTTGAGACCCAGATTGTAATTTCCATTGTCATTTGGCTACCAGTAGACAATTTTTAGTGAATGTAAGGAATAAATAAATATGACATGTTTAATATCCTTGTCCCTTAGCTAATTTGGTTTATTTAGTTACTTTTTCGTAGTTTTATGGCAAATAACAGACGATTTCATATAGCCGAGGAAAGATCTGGGTGTGAAGGGGTTCAAACTTACCATCAAACAAGTAACACTAAATCAGGGTCTTCAGTTTTTATACTGTTTAGGTTTCGTGTATCCCAGAACAAAGTGTACATGAGAGTTGTTTTAAGTATTGTGAGTGTGTTTCAAGTGTTGTAAGTGGTGTTAAACAAGTACTTCTAACACTAAATCAGAGTCTTGAGTTTTATTTAGGTTTCATGTATCTCAGAACAGAGCGGACATGAAGAGTTTTTAAGTATTGTAAGTGAGTGAGTGATTTTCTGAAGTGTTGTAAGTGGTGTTGATGACTGGCAAATAATTAACCAGTGTGGAGTAGCGTGGTAACAGATGTCTCGTGGTGCAGGTGGAGGAGGAACGGAGGGGACTGGAGCAGCAGGTGGAGATGTTGGCCGGGCAGCTGAGTGGGGAGCGGTCTGCTGTTCGATCCCTGGAAGAGACTTTGAACCAGAAGCGTCGTGATGAGTGGACCTCGGAGGCCAGCCTGAAGCAGCTGCAGGTGGAGAGGAGCCAGATGCAGCGCAAGGTGAGTCTCCTGCTCGGGTGTCATTGTCTTCCTGCTCCACCTCATCTGTACAGCCTTGACAGGTCCTCTACTCTTGTTTTGCAGATTATTCTTTTATGATCTGTTTCATTTATTTGTTCTTGCCTTTCCTTACTTATGGAGTATGACATCTAGCACTGAATAAGAAATCATAACAAGATCTGAGTAGATATGATAAGGTTAGGATAAATATTCACCCAACAATGTATGAGTCAGTCAGTGTACAGGTGGGTGACGCTGCCTCCCTGCCCTCCAGATCTCAGAGTTGGAGAGCCAGCTGGAGGATGAGGTGCGGGAGAGCAAACGGCTGCGCACCCAGGCGGCCGAGTTCGAGGCTGAGCTGGAGCGGCGGAAGCGGGAGTTGACGGACGAACGGTTTGAGCGTGAGCGGACCAGCCAGGAGCTGCGGCGGGTACAGAGATTCCTTAATGTTAACCGAGCGCTGGACGCCCTGGACGGCGGGTCCCCAGCCCCCACCCAGGGCACAGGACCCCCTCGGGCGACCCTCACACCCTCTCCCCAACACCCACCATCCCGGCCAGGCAGCGGGTCACACTCCCCCCCGACCGGCCCCGTCCAGCAAGAGGAGCGGGTCGGGGCGGCCCGTGCCCCGTCTGTCCCTCTGCACTCCTCCTCCTCAGACACTGGCCTGGAGAGGAGTCAGGCAGTGTCCAGTAGCTCAGACTCCCACCATGAACCCTGGCGGCTGGCCTTTGGAAGCAAAAACAGAGTGGGACAGCCTCCCTCGGCCAGCCAGGAGAGTGTGTCCCGCCCTCCCTCCTCACACAGGGCCGCGCCCTCACCCCTGAGGGAGGCCCACACCCTCCCCCATCACTCCCGGGGTGCAGAGGCCAGCCCCTCGTCCTCCTCCGGCACCCACCCCATCAGGAAGGGTCCCTCATTCTCACATATCACAACCTCCTCCCCCTGTTTATCACATGCAGGGACCACCACCACCGCCCCCTCTTCCCTCGACCCCTCCCCTGCCTCCTCCCGAGCCCCCCTGCCCAGCGTGCGCCCTAAAGCCAAGGGTCAGCAGCAGGCCGCCAGCCACACTGACCCTGAATCTTCACCTTGACCTACCCTAACCTCTGAGCACTGCTCCATCAAGTAGAGGACCAGTATTTTGTGCCCTGCTGGTTCTATAAGGCCAAGGTGACCCTCCCTGACCATCACCCTCCCCACCCCATGTGTTCCAGTGCCCCTCCTGTCTCCCCGGCCCTCCCTGCACTGTACTGCTAGATCAAGCTTGTACCCACACATACCACCGCCTGCCAACACCATGGTATGTGTGTACATCTGTATTTGTACACTTGTAGAACGTTGACATTATCCATCCACCTGTTCCTCCCACTGTAGTGTGTATACTTGTGCCCACTGGATCTGTTCACCTTTGTACAGAACCGTGACTTCTGTCTTGCTGTTTTCTGTCGTAATCTTGTAGTTTTTCCTTCCATCACGCTGCCACGCAAGCTGTCTACCAGTTCTCAGAGCCACACTTACAACACTAACAACCACAAATTATATCCAGCAACAGAAGCAACAAAAATAATATAAGTCATCCTACCCACAAGAATGACAACCCTTTCCTAGTATTATAACACCCTGTAATAGTAGTGGCGTCTGGTAAAATGGTTGGCACACTGGTATTTACTTCTCCCTCATGAATCACTTATCCTGTGCCTTGAGTATGTTGAAATATTAATATAAGGTTTTTTTATGAAGTGCTGATATATCGTTGAGCTTTGCCTTGAAGAAAATTGATATCCTTTATGATGTTGGTGAATGATGCAGATATTTATGGAAGACTTTATCTCATGCAAGTCCAAAGTTATAATATATAATAATAGACTATCCTTTACATTTTCTCATAATATATCAGTTTGTATCATTGAAAATAGAATGCCATTGAATAATGTCTCGTTTTTTTATCATTGAGAAAAGAATGGCATATGACAATGTACTATAACCTCACTATTAAGTATAATCTCATCATTTTCTCTTCTTTCAGGAATATTTTTGACCCCCTTGAAAAGATGTTTATTCTATTATGCCTTGTTTATTCTGTCTAATAGTGAACAAATATTGTTACATTATTCCATCTTTTCTAGGTTCGAATTTCGCTCTTGTAAGACCAACAGACCGTCTTAATCTCAGCTCAACACACACACACACACACATCTCCAGCGTGTGTGTGAGGAGGCATAACCCATAGCTGTCCCATAGTAGTAAGTGTGACAAGGTAATTAAAACAATGTGATCTAACTAACCCTGTTGAAAGAGTCTAACTAACCCTGTTGAGAGAGTCAAAGGATGTGTGAATAGGTCTACTTTGGCTATAGCTTCATATAATCAAAAGATACTATTTTTTTTATAGATGTATTGGAGTAGTAGTAAAGTGAGATTTGTATGTGTTGTTATTTGCTGAAATATTTGTCTTTCCTTTATGTGGGGTCTTCAGAATTATGACTACGTATACCTTGTATCCATTAACTGGTAAGAGTTGACATGTTTTTTTTCTATTTTGATGTGTTTTGGTATGTGTAGTGTGCAGTGTGGGTAGGAGAGAGCTGGTGGGGCTATGTAGTTACAATGCAAAGTAGAGAAGAAGAATGAGTAGGCACAGAGTAGAGAGTGTAAAGGATATAAACCCATAGACAAAGAGTAGGTGTAGGGAGAGTAGTGGGTATTTACATGTGATACAGATACTATTACAAAGTTATTCCTCTGTGATCGGGGGTCCCAGTTACATCAAGGAGATATTATTAGCAGTGCTGGGAAGAGGTGAACAATAACCATGTAAAATATACCACGTTCGTTTGCTTGCTGTGTGTGTGTGTGTCCGGGTTGTAATAGTGCATTAGCAGAACATGTTTGTTGAAAGAATGAATGCACAAACTTTGAAGTGCATATGTTTATTTAGAAAGCTGAACGACTGCATTGTCAGTAGGCTACATGTAGTTATGGAAAATAGTTTTCACTCAACACACAAGGTGACTGTCAAGGGAGTGCGTGTGTGTGTCAGTACAATCATTAGACAAGTCCTTGATGACGGCTTGTGGGAATTTGACAAAACATGCCCTTTGTGGCTTAACCAAGAAATTTATTTCACTTGTTTAACATCGGGAATTCCAGGTTGTGATTAACTCTTCTTGAGTATGCAACATTTCCTCCACATTTTTGAATCAACATACAAGTGTTTGTTGAATTTGTTGTTTAGGGTATAGATATTTGCAAGAGTACTGTCCACTAAGTCATTGAAACACAAACTGAATGTTCTTCGTTTTTAGTACAGTATATCTGTCTTATGATAGTAGCCATTCTGTTACATGTTGTGAGCCTCAGCATATCGACGCTACCGGGACATAGGGGCGTATCTCTATTTGCACAATTTTTCGGGAGAGCATTTCAATGTTTTTTGCAAAAATTCTTTCATTCACTGCGGCTGTAGTTTTAAAGGTATTTAGATGCTGCAAGTGAACTGGCCTGTCGAAAAAAGAAGAAAAATCAGTCAAAACAAAAAATTGAGAAAATTATTCCTCAGCTGCACATGCCCTTGGCGAGTGTAAATACAAAGTACAGGGAGGTCCTGAAGATACGAGCAGTTAGGTTCCACCTGGCATACTCGTAAAGCGAAATCTCGTATAACGAAACACATAACTAATGGTAAAATATAGGTTTGGTTCCAGGACCCCAACAATTAAAAAAAAAAAAAAAAAGACATGTTTTTCAAGCTATCATAAAATTTGGTAATATTTAGTAGGGGTGCGAGAACCCCTTGAGGAATCCTATGATCCCTGGTGATCTCCTATGGTGCTATCACATGCGTGGGAGCTGACCTGACTTTTTCAGGAAGGCACATATTATACAGCTGATAACGGGGTGTTGTGTTGTGCGGGCGGCAGCCGATATCTCCTTGGTAATTATTTAGTAGGAAAGCGAGGACCCTTTGAGGAATCCTATGATCACTGGTGATATCCTATGGTGCTATCACAGGCGTAGGAGCTGACTGTCTTCTTCAGGAAGGCACAGGTGAGGTGGATGACGGCGGTTTTTGAGAGAGGCGGCGGACGGGGCAGGCCGCCGCCTCCTCCGCCAAGGTAGGTTTGGGCAGGCTTAAACGTCTTATCACTCGTTATTATACAACTTAGTGATTATGGTAAGATGTTATATCCACGTGTCATTATCTAAATCAATGTAGCACCGTGTGTCACCTTAAATAAGGGTGATTTAAAGATGTTATGATGAGGTGACTGCTGGCGGGGCAGAGAGTGACGGAGAAATACTTGCCGCGGAGCTGCCCCATATCACAAATATTCACCATTTTAACACGCATACACACCTTCTACCACCAATACACTAGCAACACAGGCTCCTTACTTATATATCTTACTATCTGATACATTAAAACTACTTAAAACGCAAGCATTCAAAATAAAACGAGAATTAGTTTTAGATGACGGGGACAGAAAGCGGAGAGGCAGTCTGGCATGCCATTCTTCCCCGGAAATATGTATCGCTGGCTTGTTATTGGTCGAGAAGTTTTAAAAACTGTTTGTCATTGGCTGGTGACGGATGACGACTTAGCCAGTCACAACCTTCCTACTCGTTTACGACCTATCGAGGGAGCTTTCAATCAGCTTTGTAGCTTCCGTCATTAGGGAAAGTAGTATCTAGGTAGTGCGAGAGCAGGTTGTTGCTGGCCATACTACCTCCGTTGCTGGCTTCTCGCCCAGGGCTGTGAATTTTTGTAGGCCACACTGTCGTACTGAGCCACCAGAATTATCATATTTTCAGATTGATTATCGTACAACCTTAGGTAAAATCATATAGTCAGTAAATGACTATAATTTTAGTAAATAACTTGTAATTTACTTTAGTAAATAACTTGGTAATTTTACTCACCCCAGTTTGAATGTCGTAACATTGGATTTTCGATCTCATATATTGAAAATAGACCCTAATTTACACATCTCGTATCATCGGATTCTCGTATATCGAATGCTCGTATAACGGGACCTCCCTGTATTTCTTTAAAGTTCACAGTAATTTTATTTATGAGCATCTAATGGACTCCCCATGATTCAAACTCGACCTTACGGTATGTATTGGGCGTGTAATTCACATTCTTCTCTCTGTTTAACATCAGTTTTTCCCATAATATCTTATGAGGTTAGAGGGCCGATGATACGCTTCCAACTGTTTTTATCCTTTGCCTCAATTTCTTCAATGCCCAATGCTGCCAGATCCTCTGCAACACTCTGCCTCCATGTCTTCCTTGGCCTGCCCGGTGGACGGCGACCTGGCACTTCCACTCTAACAGCTCTCCCCAATGCCTCGCCACCTTCTCTCCTCTTCACGTGCCCAAACCACCTCAATCACCTTACTCTCAGCACTGTACTCGGCTCCTTCAATCCACATTTTCTTGCCACCTCTTCACTAGACACTTGAGACCGCGAGAGGGAAAACCAGCAAGCTCTGCAAATACAAAACGGAGAAAAATGCTGTTAAAGTTTTTGTACTTTCAGAATGCCATATTATTTTCAATCAATGAAGATATTCTGTTTTTTCTTTTTCTGTTTTGTATAGCTTAAAACATCTATGTGTAGATTGGGGAGGCGGTAGCGGAGTGGTTAGCGTCTCCGACTGGCGTTCTCGGTGACCCGAGTTCGATCCCCAAAGAAAACCAAAACCTTTCTGCACCGTCGAGTGGCCTAAGAACACTCGCATGCCCTGCCCATCAACTCTACCTTCGATTGCGAGTGCATCGGAGGACACAGGGGGGCAGCATGAGCCTCTCTAATCACAGGCGTCACTATAAGAATCCAGCCTGCGCCACCACAGGCGAGGACCAACCATCAGAGCCCTCAAGTGAACCTCCAGAGCCTACCATCCGAGCCCTGGGTCAACACTGCCTACAGGCGCTATAGGCACAAATGTAAAAAAAAAAAAAAATAATAATAATACGTAGAGATGGGTAATCACGTGCACCAAAAACTCGGTGCAGTACTTGCCGCAATTGCAGGGAAATGCTCATGTAATTCATTGAATCATACATTAGCATCGCCATTCTCGTAAGTAATGAGGATCCAATGTCCATCATCCTCGGTTTCGCCGAGATGAACAATTAGCAGCACTCGCCGTTGCCGAAAGGTCAGGAATGGAAGCATCCGGCCAAAGGGTAGTCAGTCATGAGGACAGCTGGCTCGCCAATTTGATGCCAGTATCTCTACCAATCATCCGCAATATTGGTACAATCAATGGCTTCATCAGTGAGTTTGCGACCCAATAGGGCCATAGCCGAAGAATTAAGAACCCGTTGTATAGGCCCGTGATCTAGATCTTGATAGGTCTAACTGCGGGCCTGAGATTTCGAGGGACCAATAATTGATATTATTCCAGCCCAAACAAGCTAACTATTAGTGTTGTATGTGATTCGACATAGCAACACTGATATTTAGCTTGTTTGGGCTGGAATAATATCAATAATTATTGGTCCCTAGAAATCTCAGGCCCGCAGTTAGACCTCTCAAGATCTAGATCACAGGCCTATACAACGGAATCTTAATTCTTCGGCTATGGCCCTATTGAAGGTCCGTATAGGCAGCATTTGTGACAGCGGCCATCATAGGCCGTGACTGCATAGACATGTTAGACACTGCGTAGACGTGTTAGACATGACCGCAGGGATCATTGACCCCGACTACACGGTATGATTGTGTAAGGTCTGCAGACCAATAAGGCTAGTATTATTTACCTTAGTAACGCTCGGGGTGGAGCGCAACGGATTCCCTCCAGTTTGGCCAGTCAAAATCCGTAACGTGTACACTAATTTGGAAGAAAGGAAATACTTAAAGAAAATGTATTTAGTTTATGAAATGTGTCTTGGTCATCACATAATATGTATCTTAAAGTAATCGTCCAAACTATTTCATCATTCCTGATTTAATGCAGTCAAAATACACAAACCTCGATTTGCTGGACTAATTGGGGGGAGCACTGGTCCGGGAATCGCAAAAGTCCGAGGCTTTTAACCACCCAATATCAACTACCCCGCCGCGGACTTTTACCACACTTTGTCTAGCACTCATACGTCATGTGCCATACAATACATACATATAACATACAAAACATGGTTTAATATACATGTACGGTACTAACAACATATGATTGCAAGTATTTACATTGTACTTACTGTATTGTATTGTAGGAAGGATGTAGGTGTATGCCGTGATCGTATAGTGGTGCCCCGAATAGCTAGAAAAACTATTCAAGATCAGACACAATATCCATTGGTGACGCTGTACCACCACTGGAGTCGTGTTGAGCTGTAGATAAGCTGGCAGGAGAAGGTGAGTGCCCTGCATCAGGAGTAGGCAAAACGTACCGATGCCGTGATCGTATAGTGGTGCCCCGAATAGCTAGAACTATTCGTACACAACATCCATCGGTAGCGCTTTACCACCACTGGAGTCGTGTTGAGCTGCAGGTGAGCTGGCAGGAGAAGGTGAGTGCCCTTCTTCAAGAGTAGGCGGCTGGGCGGTGGCAGACTGGCTGGGGCCTAGTTCAGGAGTAGGCGGCTGGGCGGTGGTAGACTGGCTGGGGCCTGGTTTAGGAGAAGACAGCTTGGCAGTGCGTGGCTTGAAGAAAGTATCAATTTTCGATTGACGGCCAGCCTGGTACTGCTCCACAATAATTTGTGCACGGAGCAGGCGTAGCTGGTCGTAATGTTCCTGGATGTGTGGCTTGTTGCTGTTTGCCACGTACTGAAGTAACTTATCAGCATACTCCCGGATCTCAGACATATTAACCTTTTGTGGCTGCTCGACGTCACTGCCCTCACTGTCGCTGCTCTGCCCCCCAGTCACTGCTGCCACTATCTGTTCCTCTGATAAAATTTCATGCCCCTCTGCTGCTTCGTTTTCTTCTATCCACTCATGAACGTCATCAAGCGTAACTACATTTTCCCCAACCTTATAGAGAAGCGAGTGAAAATCTGAAGCCTCAAATCCATGAAAATCAAAGTCCAAATCCTCGTCCATAATTAACTTTCCACGCGTTGCTAAGAGTGGTAAGCTTCACCTCGCCCCGTGCCTCATTCATGTTGTAGATGGCGGAGCGGATGTTGTAAGCCTTTATATTATCCAAGGTTCTCTTCCCTCTCGTATCCTCTTCCATGTCTGCCTCAGTCTCTGATAACCAGTACTTCATCAAGATATTTTCGCTGATACCGCCGCTTAAAAGCACTGATGACTCCTTGATCCATGGGTTGGATCAAGGATGTGGTATTTGGGGGCAAAAACATGCACCTAATCCTCCCATCAGCACTGCAAAATATCCTCGTGGGGGTGGGCGGGAGCATTGTCGAGCAAAACTTCTGCAGGCGGGATCTTCAGAACCCTTTCTTGGTGGTTCCTTATCTCAGGCAACAGGTGATGCTTGAACCAGTCTTCACATATCCACGAGGTGAACCAAGCTTTCTTGGAACTATAATAATGAACAGGAAGATGGTGCATACAGTCCTTGAGAGCCCTGGGTTTAGCAGACTTCCCTACAATTGCGAGTTTCAACCTGTGTGTACCAGACGCATTACCACCACACATCACAGATAGCCGCTCTATATTTATTTTCTTTCCTGGTACCTTACGTTCATTCTTCCTTGCTTGGGTGTTATTAGGCATGGACCTCCACATCACTCCAGTCTCATCTATATTTAAATTTGACTTAAGGAGAGTTCTTCCTGTTTGATTATATCAATTAACTTTAGCCTAAACGGTTCGACACTTTCTGTATCGGCACTAGCAGACTCGCCTAACACTTTTACATTATGGATGCCATGGCGTTTCCTGAACCGCCACAGCCACCCATCACTCGCCTGAAAATCATTCATCCCCATGTGTGCAGCAAGCTTCCCAGCACTTGCAGCCAACTCCACACCTATCACAGAGACACCACAAGAACGCTGCTGTACGTACCATTTGTAGACGGCAGCATCCAAATCGACACTCTTAGAGGTTTTCATATGCTTTCTACCACCGTCACTCTTACCTACCCCGGACACAGAAAATTTCACAGCAAAAGTCTGCAACTTATCTTTGCATTTTCTGATATCAGAAACAGTCTGTTTTTTTATCCCAAGATCCACGCAAACCTGTGCCACTGTCTTCCCGGCCTCAAGTTCCTTTATTACCTCAAGTTTTTGCGACACAGAGAGGTGCACGGGCTTTCGTGTGCGCTTGGTCACGTTCTTGTAGGTTGGTGGTGCCATCCTGAACGTAAAGCAAAGAAACCACGGCAGACAACCTTGCACCGCGAGGCAATAAATGTAAACAAAACATGAGACAAAAGTGTCAGCTAAATGGAAGAACAGCTGAGGCGATGCAGGTCACAAGAGGAAGAAGAGTAAGGCGCTCGTAAACGCTTGTCTCACCTCCCTATGAACAACATGTCGTTATCCCCAAAAGTAATGATTTGCGAAGGAAGCTCATAGAGAGAATGTTTCCTAGAATTCAATAAGGTATACAGAAACCACACTCCCAATTGTGTAGGGAATTTAGGTCCTATAGTAAAATAATACCGGATCTGTGAAGGTCTGGAAGAAAAAAAACCACGAATAAGGGCGGGAAAGGACTCTAGAATTTGACCAAACAATGCGGTGATAACCGGAGACGATAACCTCCGTCAGCTGATCGAGGAAACATTGCGTCATCGATGGTGCCTCTCCCTCGCTTATTTCTCCCCTTTATGGCGGCTTATCACATGTTTCGATGCTGTTTATAAGTTCTACGAGATGCCATCCTGAACGTAAAGCGACGGTAAGGCAAAGAAACCAAAAAGAAAGAAAAGGCAAAGAAAGGGAGACAGCCTTGCACCTTGAGGCAATAAATGTAAACAAACATGACCGCTGAGCATGCTGGCGGGTGGTGCGGACACTGACCAGGGGTGACAGGAGAGGCTTGGACCGCCGGACAACTTTTTCGATTTACGAACCAGTACGAACCTTACGGATCAGGCATTTCAACGTAAAAAAAAAAAAAAAAAAAAAAAAAATAAATAAATAAATAAATAAATCCCCACTCTGACATATCCCCGGACCTCAGATTTTGTCCGGCAAATCCGATATCCGAGGAAATCGAGGTCGGACAAATCGAGGTTTGTGTGTATAGCCATTATCGAGTATATCAACAATATGTTGTCACTTTTTGCATCCAGTCACCCATTTTTAAATAATCCGCAATCAAAATTGTGAATTCCCCGAGCTTCCAAAACGCTCCTCACGACAAGCAGACGACACACCATGGCTCGGTGATATCACATGAAGAGGCCTCCCAACCCGGTGGTAATACAAAAACACGTAAAATTAGAAATAAATATAGTACTTGAAGAATTTTGGGTGTTTCTGATTTTTTTTTTTTTTTTTGCGATACGGCATATACAGACATGCCCTCGGTTTTCGAACATAATTCGTTACCAAAAGTTGTTCTAAAACCGAATCACATTTTTCCATAAGAAACAATATAAAATGGATTAATCCGTTCCTGACCCCCAAAATAAAGACTACCTTTTTAGCTGTATTTCATGCATAAAAATGCAATGTAATATCCAAATCTCCATTAAAAAAGTGTCCGCGGTAAGGGAAGAACAGAGGCGATGCAGGTCACAAGAGGAAGAAGAATGAGGCGCTCATAAGCACTTGTCTCTCGCCTCCCTATGAACAACATGTCATTCATTATCTCCAAAAGTAATGATTTGCGACGGAAGCTCATAGAGAGAATGTTTCCTAGAATCCAAAAAGGTAAACAGAATCCAGACTCCCAATTCGAGAGAACTGGAACCCAAAATGCCAGGGGTCTCTGGCAGTTTTAACTCACTTTTTTTGATAATAAGTTGGTCTACTGGAAAACAAAATATGGGCTTATTCCACTGCACTTAAAACACAAAAGTATAATATTAAGAACGATTTTCTTCTATATGTATATTGTATAGAAGCCTGATTCTGTAAAACATTGTATATAACCAAATAACCAAGCAGGTTATAGTTGAGGAGGCGAGGTAAATGCTACTCTATGATATTATATAGTCAATTACGAATGTTTAGAAGTTATCTATACCTAGGCAGTCATATTTTCCTGTTATTATTGTGTATCAATCAGATGGAAAGCCTGGAAGTGCAATGCGTCGACGCGTGAAGTAGCAATGTTTTGATTCAATCTCCCCGCCGCGGCGTGTCGCCTCCACAATTATAACCTACATTGTCGCAGCAACAAGCCGATTTCGGCATTCTTTAATCTTCGTTTTTCCAAGGCATTGCTTATTGTATTTTGACAAGCGTTTGCCAGACGCAGCAGTACTGTCTTAGAAAACAGTGTGAACATCGCCCAAATTTTACATGCCACAATATACTTGTAAAAAATATATTAAGCTTTGCTACTCGAGGCGAGTAATTTGCATTAAATTGCTATTATAGAACGTTCCATCGTAATGCATGTCATCCATATAATTAATAGAACAACAGAAGAACTATATTTTTTGGTATTCAGATGCGGTGCATCAATGTTTATCGCGAAATTAATTTATGAAAAATATTAGTCGCGGAGCCAAAACACAGTAGACCAACCTTTGAGTTAAAACTGCCAGCGACCACTGGCATTTCTCGAGTTTCAGATCATTGGAATTGTGTACCGTAGATAACACTAGTCGCCAGCTGCAATAATGTCACCAGCCGCCAAATATAACTAATTATAGCATCACTACTGATGTGTATGTGCCACTGAAGATGATACACAGTAGTTTATATTATGACTGTATAATCTACCCTGTTTCAGTGTTGTTTTATGCTTTGTATCTGCAAGTACACACAACCCTCGTTTCCAGATATCGGTTTTGGCCAGTCAAAATCCGAGGTCCGGGGATATGTCAGAGTCCTGGACAAACGCCTAGTCCAGTCCGTAAATCGACAAAGTTGTCCGGCGTTCCGAGCGTCTCCTGTCACCCCTGGTCAGTGTCCGTGCCTCCCGCCAGGTGGCAGCATGCTCAACGGTCGTACAGTGTTGCCAACCGTAGGGTGATTCAGCATCATATCATGGCTTGTAGGGCCGTAGGGCGATTTTACAGAAACTGAGCAAAACATAGGGCGATTTAAAAAAATTTGTATGAGTTATATATACTTTGCTGCAAAAGATAAATAATATAAGCGGCAAGGAAATATGTTAAAAGAAATAGTATGTTTTAAATTTTCTCTATTACCTCCTATAAAAACTGGTTAAATGAAAGCTAATGAGTGAATCTGGCAGCTGCCCACACATCAGCTGCTGGGCCGCTGCTGTGACTGTAAGCACCAACAGGGATAGGACAAATCTAGCTAGGTGACGTGAGCGTGCTGCCGTCCTCTGTGGAACCTGGTGGAAGCTGGGTATCCACTCGTTGCATTTCTACGTATCATAGCATGGTTGTGCATCGTTCAGTGGTGCGGTACGCTGCAATAAGGTCTATTTTACCGGTGTGTCCATTACCAAAATATCCGTTTCAAGAACAGCATGCACTGTTGTATGTTAATTATTATTATTCATTATTATTATTTTTTTTATTATTATTATTATGTTATTATGATTTACAAAGATTATGGAAACTCTATGTCGATTATCATCCTAGGCCGTAGGGCGATTAAGGGAAATTTAGAGCGTTTTCAGTGCGAGTAGGGCGAAGAAATTTTAGGGGTTGGCATCACTGCGGTCGTATTGTTTACATTTGGGCACAAGACACTCACGGTTCACCTGCACCGCCTCCGTCAGTCCCCTGACCCCCACTACCCCTGGTGCAGGAACGTCTCTGAGACTATTGAACACTTTCTGCTGCAGTGTCCACGCTTCCACTCCCACCATATAGTCCTACGCCCTCAACTCCTCACCCTGAACGTCGCCACCTGTGACCTGCCCACCCTGCTGGCGGCAGCTGGCGTCCACCCTTTCCAGCAACACGCTGTCATCCGCCTCACCTGTGCCTTCCTGAGGAAGACAGGTCAACTACAGCGCCTGTGATAGCATCATAAGACATCACCAGGGCTCATAGTGTTCCCCAAGGGATCCTCGCAGCCCTAAAAACAGCAATAAAGTGACGTAAAAGTCCGCGGCCGGATAGTTGATATTGGCAGGTTGCGGACAGTAAATTCTAGAGTAGGATAAACGTCCGGGGGTGGGTAATGGCCTCGGACTTTTGCGATTCCCGGACCAGTGCTCCCCCCTATTAGTCCGGAAAAACGAGAGTTGTGTGTATATACGGTTTCAAATTTCGCTACTCGTTTTTTTTTCGGGTGACGACGACGACGGAAGGACAATTAGAACATACCTTAGTGTTGGTCGCCACTCTGGTGATATTTTTGTAATATGCTCATTTATAGCCATAATATGACACAGATGAAGACACAAAATGACACAGACTCTCCAGATAGCCCCTTCTAACCTTCCTGAAATCATGGATGTAGAAATGTAAGTATTAACGCCACCACACGTCTGTAAATTGTAGAAAAAAAAGTTTTCCTTGTGACTAGTGTTATCTATGGTAGGGAGTTTCGGTCCAAGTGTAAAACAATACAGGGAGGTCCCGAAGATACGAGCAGTTAGGTTCCACCTGGCATTCTCGTAAAGCAAAATCTCGTATAACGAAACACATGACTAATGGTGAAATATAGGTTTGGTTCCAGGACCCCATCAATTAAAAAAAAAAAAAAAAAAAAAAAAAAAAAAAGATGTTTTTCTAGCTAAAATAAACTATAGCAAACACAACAAACACACAGCGTCTATATTACCCACACTGTACTACCTATTCTGTAAAAAAAAGCATTCTGAAAGAGAAAATAGCACAAAATAAAATAAACTGCACATTAATTAAACAAAACATGCATAACACTCACAAGTGGTAATGTTGTGTGTGGAGACAGGAAGCTGGCACGTAGCCAGCTGAGAGTCCCTGTTTGCTCTCTCCGAGGCTCGAGAGAAAACAGGGGTGACTGCGTTTGCAGGGATGACTAGGATAGAGTCCTTCCTCCTCCCTTTGATCACTTGAGCTCCCTTCACACATTCCATAATCGATCCACGATAGCGCCACCAATTTGATTATTGATGCTATCGTGAAATTTGTCCACGATATACGCAGACCACGATAGCCTCACAACAATGTCACGCTGCCTGTACGTATGTGTCATGACGGTCATAAGATGGTCACGATGGAGTCATGACAGCTGTAAAACAATGTCACGAATGAAAATCAACGGTCATTTTGTCATCACGATAGAGTTACGATAACCACGACAGTGCCATGAACGTATCACGATAGCGTCAAGAGCCATGCCTCATGCAAACATGCCTCACACGTGGGTGTGTGTTGCCATGGTGATGGAGAAGGAGGGGCCGGGGCTAGAGATGAAGGTGGGAGAAACGGTTGTGTTGGTAATGGGGAGAAGGGGGGAAAACGGGGGGGGGGGGATGGAGAAGGCGTTGTTGGGGGTGTGAGTGGTTAAAACGGGGGTGGATCCACCACCCACCCCCTACTCCCTACCCCCTTCCCCCATCACCACGTGGTCATGGGAGTAGGGGGTGGGTGGCATCACCACGTGGTCATGGGAATAGAGGGTGGGTGGAGTTGAATGAGAAAGGGGGGAGAAGGCGGAAGGAAGTGCAAAAAAGGGGGGGAGGTAGGATTGAAGACTCGAGAGGGTAGGGTAGGTAAGGGACAAGGGAGGGGTGCGCAGACTCTTCCACTGCCCACAAACTCGTCTCTGCGCATTGAATCATTGTACATCGTCCAGGATGTGAATTTTTGTAGGCCACATGTCGTACCGAGCCACCAGAATTATCATATTTTCAGATTGATTATCGTCAACCTTGGGTAAAATCATATAGTCAGTAAATTACTTTATAATTTTAGTAAATAACTTGTAATTACTTTAGTAAATAACTTGGTAATTATACTGACCCCAGTTTGAATGTCGTAGCATTGAATTTTCGATCTCGTATATTGAAAATAGACCCTAATTTACATCATCTCGTATCATCGGATTTCGTTATCAAATGCTCGTACAGGAGAACCTCATTTAACGGCATTTAAAACAACGGCAGCCTCAAAAACACGGCACTAATCGACCAGGCATTAATTAGGTATAATTTATTTCAAAAACTGAGAAATCGGCAGAAATTAGTTGGGCAAGGCTGTGGTCTACACAGACTCCCTCTCCTCACTCCAACTCCTCTCCCGCCATCCACGATCCTCTACATCCCTCGTCCACACCATCCAGAGGGCCCTTCACCTTACCAATGAGGGGTGGGAGATCGCCTTCCAGTGGGTTCCCTCCCACGCTGGTATCCCAGGCAACGAGGTGGCTGATTCTGCTGCCAGGATGGCCTTAACAGATGTAAACACGACACCCTTCCCTCTGCCGCTCTCCACAGCCACACGCCTCATCTCCCTCATCTCACACACTCGGCGATGCCCTCCGCATCACCTCCATGGGCCAATACCGCAGTGACTCTTCCCCCAGCGTGGATACGGAAAAAGTCCCGCGTCCTTGATGTCACTCACCCGCCTCCGCCTGGGACACACGGACACTCACAGCTCACCTGCATCACCTCGTCTGTCCCTGACCCCCACTGCCTTGGTGCATGAATTTCCTGAGACTATTGAACACTTTCTGCTGCAGTGTCCGCGCTTCCACTCACACCGTGTAGTGCTACATTCTCAACTCCTCGCCCTGAACGTCACCACCTTCGACCTGCCCACCCTGCTAGCGGCAGCTGGCGCTCCCCCCTCTCGGGCAACACGCCGTCATCCGCCTCACCTGGCCTTCCTGAGGAAGACAGGTCAACTACCGCGCCTGTGATAGCATCATAGGACATCACCAGGGCTCATAGTGTTCCCCAAGGGATCCTCGCAGCCTAAAACAACAAACAACAACCTCAGAAAACCACAGTATTTATTGGGATTTTGGCGATTCCATAAGAGTAACTCTCAAAACAACAGCAAAATGAGTTATCCGGCATGCGCTCCCCCCGAGGGTGCCGGATAAACGAGGTTCTCCTGTATAACGGGACCTCCCTGTACCGAAATAATGCACAACACAAGAAAAATCATCCAAATCAAAGAACAGTTAGCCGCGGATGTTTACTGAGTGAGAGCCGCGGCGTGACTTTACGCACAGTTGCCGAGTAGCTTGTTCGGCAACCGAGTTATCGTACGGAAACCCGGTGAAAACTATGAGTTTGAAATTATGTTCGTGAACCGATTTGTTCGAAAGGGAGACGTTCGAAACCCGAGGTTGACTGTATTTGCATCCTTTATAGTTGCAGCAAGAAAGCTGTGCCTTTCCAGAGAGCTTATCCCCCCCCCCCCCCCTGTTCCCGACCTCTACGGCCACAATAAATGTTTTGGAGACATGTGCGCCAGGGAGAGGCGGGCTGTGTGATGCAGTTTCTCCGCCTCACGGGCCGTCATCAGTAAGTTTCGCGCCACTCTTGGAACCGGGCTGTTGTTATCCCCGCTCTTTTTACAAAATTCATGTTTTTAGGGAAATAAGCTGTGGAAATGAATACTTTTTTTGTGGATTAGGTGTTTTGAATGAACTTTCAACATAATCATGCATAGAAAAATTGGGCCTGGACGATTACTTTAAACTAAAGAAAATGTGGCCATTTATTCTGGAAAAAAACATTCAAAGTTGAAATTTATTTATTTACATGCGTACGTGAAAATGATGTCAATAATAATTGTGTATTGTGTCGTTTTTATTAATTGTTAAATGAAATGTTCCCCATGATGAATACTTATAGAGCAATAATTGTTATTGAATGCATATACGTGTGAAAAAAGCATTTACGGTACAGTGCCCTCCCGAGTTTTGCGCTTGCTTTCTAAACAAGGCATAGCACTAAACTCGAGGATCGCGAAACTCGGGTATTATAAACACTGTAAAAATGCTTATTTAGTCCGTTCGAGGTGTAGTACTATATTTTATGGCTTATAAAACTCACGTTTTCCCCAAAAAAACTTGAAAAATACTAATGGTCTTCCAAGACGAATGTTGTACTTTTTCCTCACTACCCCAGTACTTACCCATTACAAGTACACTAGGGTCCCGCATAAAGCGTGTTCGCATATAGCGTTTCCCCTATAAAGCGAAAGACATAAAATATATATATATATATTTTTTTTTTTTAACCCTTTATGGTTGCATTATGATTTCAGTACGGATAAAAAATGTCCATTATGTTTTTCTTATAAGATTTCCTCTCCTTATTACTAATCATACCTCAAATCACAAAATAAGAAATACTGAAAACTTTCCTTTATCGGTGATTCACGTGTACGACTTGGCTTTTGAGTTAGATTACAAAAATATTTTTTATAATTTGAAAGTCAGAAAAATACTTTAAATTATAAGATACCAAACTTTCAAGAGTAAAGTGTTATGTAATTGAGTTTACTTTATTTCTATTTTTTTTTTTTTTTCCCCCGTTGGAGCTTATAGCGCAGGTAGGCTATAATTTTCATTTGAGGGCTTAGATGGTTGGCCCTGCTCCTTCTTGAGGGCTGTGATGATTGGCCCTCGCCTGTGGGTGGCGCCGGCTGGATTTTTATAGTGACATCTGTGTTGATAGCTAGGTGAAGGTCCGTTTTTCTGTGATGGTCCACCCTCAGTTAGGCTCATGGTGCCAATCTGGTTTAGGCACCATGTTACAGGAGATGACTTACAAGGAGGGTTTTTTCATCTCCCTCTTTTTGGTCGATTGATAGGGAAGTGGCCAATCTGGTCATTTCTGATAGGCTTTGCTGGTATAGGCTTTGTAGTGATTGTGTGACACTTCTGCTTTTTTTCTGCTAGCCTTTCATCAAATGCAGAATTTGATGGCCGACCTTTCTTTTCACTGCTAAAGGTTTGATTTGCATCCTTAGACATGAAGACAAAACTAGCTTGAAGTCATGAAGGTTGAGATATTTAGAATTAGGGTTCAAACCAGTGATGTCCCTCCTGTACATCAACCATGCATACAGATACTCAGGTCCACAAAGTGAAAAAAGAGTGTGGTACCACTTTTTAGACCTGAAAAACATCCTGTAGAAAGCAATGAGTGCAATCATTTTATCTACTCCTCCCATATCAGTATGGTAGTGCTTGATGAGAGCAGGACAGTTTACTTCAGTTTTTTTCTGTTGTGGATACTGATTTATTCAGAGTTCTTCTTGACCTTCCAGTCACAACTCTCTCTTTCTGGAATACGGAGAAAACAAATAGTACACAAATACTTCTATAATTATGGTAGTGAAATTATTGTTCACTAGCCGCAAAGCCGCCCTCCGGGCGGACTTTTTGGCTAGCTCCTGTGGAGGGCTATTAGTGGGCCTTTGGCCCACCACCTGTGTTTGGTGGGCCTTCGGCCCACCAAACACAGACTCTCCAGATAGCCCCTTCTAACTTTCCTGAAATCATGGATGTAGAAATGATGATTAAACGCCAACCCATTCACATCACCCCCAACCCATTCACTCACCCATTACCCATCACCCCCACCCTTTCACTCACCCATTACCCATCACCCCCCCACCCATTCACTCACCCATTACCCATCACCACACACCCATTCACTCACCCATTACCCATCACCCCATCTATTCCCTCACCCATCACCCCCCACCCATTCACTCACCCATCACCCCACACCCATTACCCATCACCCCACCCATTCACTCACCATTACCCAATCACCCTACATCAAGATTCTCGCAACCCACTTTTTTCACGATTATCGCTAATAGGCTGCTAAAAAAAAAAAAAAAAAAAAGGTGATCGGATCATCTCATAAGTGGGCTTAAAAACCTTCCCCTGGTCAACCGGGTTTCCCAAAAAATGTGCCATATGATGGGATTCCGCCACGGGGGGGGGAAAACCTATACCACACACACACAGACATAAAACACACACACTTTCGCTTTATTAATATTGTTAGATGTGCAGTGTAATAACAGAGTCATTGAGTGCATTTTAGCCACTGAAACCCAACTTAGAGGTGCACTATGTGTATACCCAATTGAATATGAAACACAGGGATCACATTGTATTGACAAACATTTTGTGGGTAAAGATATACCTGATTGACAATCAAAAAAACAAATAGGTATCAAATATTTATTTTTTATTCATGTGCTTGAAACCAGTCATACTAACCCTATAAAAATTTAAATAATTTTAAAATTATATATAAATTATATAATATATTTACCTTCAAAATCAAGCATCAGATCAGCCAACTGAGTGTTATCCTCTTGAGTGAGAATATATGCATCCCCACTGTCATCCCATCATCAATGTCTGAACATTCGGGACATGAACATGGAACCCGTGTCCATGCCGCTAGAACCAAATAAACAAATTATCACTGGGGAACAATTTGAAAAAGAAAAATTGTTGAGTTAGATTTTTGAGCTTTTTTAGACTAAAATTGGCATGCTGATTCCAAATCTGTAGTCAGTTTTTTTCTAGCACGTCTTTTTTTTCTCCACAGCTTACCCTCCAGATAAGCAAAACCCACTGTGAGCTGTAGTAAAACTTGCCAGGATTACGATTTGACTCATCGAGAGCTATGTGGCAACTTGTTTGTGCAGTTAAAAATTGAGACAGTGCGGTGAGAGGTGTGTGCAGCTCCCAATAGGTCATTTACTATCAATATCTGCAAACAGAAAGCTAGGATAGTAGGAATTAGGAGGATTTGTTATGGCTTTCTCTTAACCTTGTAACAACATTACCATTGTAATTTCTTTTTCTTTTTTATGCTGGGTTTTTTTGTTTCAAAGCTTGTACTATTCCAGCTTAGTGTTTTATTTACATAGGTATTTTATTTCTTTGTTTCAGATCATGTCTGCTCCTGCTACGTCTCGTTGTAAATGCCAAAAACACCCTGACTCCTTCTGCTATTATGTGGTAGTTTCACCATTCCAAGTCAGAGGGCAAGATCAGCGTATTTGCAACAAGCATATTTCGCATATTTTAAAGTGAAACTCTGTGATCAAGACAAGCTAGGGGCCCCTCACAAAGTGTGCAAGCAGTGTGTTGAGAGTTTAAAACGGATGTGGACCAAAGGAACACGTGAAAAGTTGGCATTTGGTATCCCCATGGTTGGCGAGAGCAAAAAGATCATTCCACGGGAACTGTTACTTTTTTTTAGTGAAAACATCGGGATTTAAAACAAGAAAATAAAAGTAAAATAGAATATCCTAATCTACCGTCAGCTATAAGACCAATGCCTCATTCAGCTGAAATTCAGTGCCAGTTTTCGAACAACTACCTCCTCTAAAAGATCTGAGTGATGTTGAAGAACGCAGTGACAGCAATGATGCAGATTTGACATTCACGAGGATTCAGTTCGTAGGGGATTTGATCAGCACGATTTGAATGATTTAGCACGGATTTGGGCCTATCCAAAAAGCTTCAGAAATACTAGCATAAAGGGACTAAAACGAGAAAAACATACTTGAACAAGGAGTGAAGGTATCATACTTTCGAACCAGAGAAAGTACATTTTGCAGTACTTTCGAAGTGCCAGCGGTTTTGGGGTTTTGCCATAACATTCCTGGTTTACTAAAGGGAAATTAGGGCTTTCAATCTACAATCCAAAGAATGGCGATTGTTTATGATAGCTCAAAGCGGAGCTTGAAGTGTGTCCTTCTACACAATGGAAATTTTGTTTGGCGCAGTCCCTGTTGGGCATTTTGGTCTGTCTTCGTGAAGAATATGGAGATGTAAAGAGAGTCATGAGTTATTGCAATATGACAAACCCCAATTGGATCATCTGTGTTGCCCTTTAAAAGGGTGTCCTTCCTTCTTGGTCAACAACGTGGATACACAAGTATCCCTGTTTTCTCTGTATGTGGATAGCAGAGCTCGAGAGAAAGCATTTGGGGGCAGACGAAATTTGGGCCCCCGAGATCTGATCTTAAACCTGGAGATCCTAACATTGTACATGAGCCTCTTGTTGACAGGAAAAAATAATATTCCCCCCTCTGCACATAAAACTAGGTCTCATGAAACAATTTGTAAAAGCATTGTCAACTGATGGCGGGCTGTTTGAAGTACATCATCTTGCGTTTCTGGACTGTCAATTGAAAAAATCAAGGCCGGTGTTTGATGGTCCACAAATTCGACAGCTCATCAAAGATGAACATTTCAACCCGGGACTATGTCAGACCCTTTAAAAGAATGCTTGGCTATCATTCAAAGACGTCTCAAGAACTTTCCCTTTGGAAATACACGTGCAAGTAATTACACAGAAATTGTTCAGAATATTGGAGAGCTACAAAACGCTTGGTTGCAAAAGAGGTATTAAAGTGCATTTTTGCATAGCCATCTTGCCAACTTTCCGGAAAATCTTGGTGCTGCTAGCGCCCAGCAAGGTGAACGATTTCACCAAGATTTGAAGGTTATGGAAGAACGTTACCAGGGTAGATGGATGTGCATATGATGGCTGATATTGTTGGAGCATCAAACGCGATAGTCCTCAAGTTGAACACTCCAGACAAAGCTACAAACGTAAATTTTACCTTAACCTGCACACAATTATAGCCCTTTTCCTTTCTAAAAACATGATAATGTTAAATAAACATTCTATTCATGCCTATTTCTTTCATTTTTCATTGTATGTTAACATTGCAACTTTTTATAAAATAAGCACTGTTATGTTATGTACAGTATTTTTCATATTTTTAAGAAAACGAAAATCCTACAGCTCAAAAACTTGAGGATAGAGAAAAACGAGATCAATTTTGGATTTCAGCACCCAAAAATTACTTAATAACAAGTGTCAGACCTAACTCAACAAAAATTTGTTCCCCAGTGTTATCTCCTTATTTGATATAATGCAAAATAATTCAAATAGATACACATGACGAGAGCAAGAGTAATCAGGAAAAATATTGCAAAAATGCATCAATAGTCATCGATATCGGTACATAAAGAAGTGGCCATAGGGCATACACATAAGTAAAACCCATATCATAACGTTTGAGTTTCATTATATTTGAAAACGCTTTCCATGGGTGGAAGACTTTGCTGCACTACAGCACTACTCAAAGCCCCTTCGATCTCGGAACGTTTGAAAATCAAAGTCAACCCCCGGGCGTGCACCCCAGGTCACCCATATCGTAACATTTAAACTCCTTTTTCATTTCACAAAATTACACAGAGACACATAGGACAACTTGAGACACTCATCATATGTTTACAACTAAGCTAGAATTTTCTGAGCATTTAACTTACCTAGGGTGGAGTTATGAGCAATTGTTGTGAGACTAAATTAGGGCTCCCCCCGTCAATTCGGTGCCACTCACTGAGTCATGAAGGCATTGAAGGGTCTGGGGGCGACACAAACACCATCTGTTGAGTGTTTGCTGTAATATTGTAAGTCTTGGATGTGTACAGAGAAAACAAGGAAAGATCCAACCATTAAAAAACATTTTAAACTCCGTAGGCTTCTGAGCTTTAAACGTTTCCGATATCGGTGCACTATACCATACAGGGTTAATAAATAAAATTCCAAAATTTTTTTTAGGAACTAATTTGATCATATAGAACGATTCCGCCATCAAAGTAGGGCAAATCCGAGGGGTTCTCATATAGAGAGCCGAAAATCGTACAGAAAAGTGAGCAGGCCGCCATAAGGGAAAGGGTTGCGGCGGCTTGCGTTTTTTTTTGTTAACTCGAGGCACTTTTCGTAAGCCGGCTTGCCCAGCTGGTGCAAGCTGTGGCAAGGGTGAGTGAGTAGCAACGGCGGTAGTGACCGCGAAATTCTCATCCATTATTACCAAAAAAAACATTCATGTGAAGGATATATGTTGTGATCCATTCACAATATCGTCAGTTATCGTAATTTATTGATGGCTTTCATTCGAAGGTACACTCGTCATTGTGGTTTGGTGTCATCGTTGGTGTTTACAAGTTATCAGCTGTGAGCGGCCCCGCCAGTTCTGGCATCCAGAGAGCCCTTCTCCTCCTTACCATCGAGGGCTGGGAGATCGCCTTTCAGTGGGTTCCCTCCCACGCTGGTATCCAGGCAACGAGGTGGCTGATTCTGCTGCCAGGATGGCCTTAACAGATGTAAAACACAACCTCCTTCCTTCTGCCGCTCTCCGCGGCTAAACGCCTCATCTCCCGGGTCTGCCGCTTCACCTGGAGTAATACGCTCAGCGATACACCTCCGCATCACCTCCATGGGCCAATACCGCAGTGACACTTCCCCCAGCCGTGGACAAAGTTCCGCGTCCTCGATGTTACCCTCACCCGCCTCCGCCTGGGGCACACGACACTCACGGCTCACCTGCATCGCCTCCGTCTGTCCTCTGACCCTCACTGCCCCTGATGTAGGAATGTTCCGGAGACTATTGAACACTTTCTGCTGCATTGTCCGCGCTTCCACTCGCACCGTGTAGTGCTACACTCTCAACCTCTTCGCCCTGAACGTCACCACCTTTGACCTTACCACCCTGCTGGCAGCGGCTGGCGTTCCCCCCTCCCGGCAACACGCCGTCATCCGCCTCACCTGTGCCTTCCTGAGGAAGACAGGTCAACTACTGTAACGTTTAGACTATCCGGGTGCAGTGAGACAATATGTAGCAACTCGGTTTTATTTCCATATGTTCCAACCTGTAGGACCGGGCCGCATTAGTACCATAACATAATAACCACATAGCCAAGTCAAATCAGTGTACCTCAACAGTTAATAATAAGATCACTATGCAACCTCAACAACATAAATAACGTGTCACAGGACCCCCACAAAAGCTGAATAGAAAAACTTAACATAGCAGTAACTTAAACTATATCATATAAGTCATTAAGCCTCACTACTACTGCATTGATACATAAACCATCATCAAAAGGTTAAACTAGTACAAGAAGGTTAACATGACTTAGCAATTAATCCAAATAATAATAACAATATAGTACTCACAGCATTGCGACGCCAGCTGTACCCGGTTAGTCTTGAACGCCAAGTCAAGGAGATTAATAACTCCACAAAGTATTTGTAGGCGTAGAGGTCAACCTGGAAACACTTCTACACCAGTGTAACTCAGTAGAGTGTCTTACAATCTGAATGATAGTTGATAAGTTGATAAAATGATGCAGAACGTTTCAGCGACCCGCCTCCCTCATCAGCTAATACCTTCTCCGCGCTCTTAGCCTATAAAGTCTTTACAATCGGAACTACAAATTACATATGGTCGTACGTAGTTATTCACAAGTTACATATCAATTATTCATAATAAAGTAATATTTCCTTTTGAAATACATAAGTCACAAATGCCAACTGTGCTATATGAACATAAGCGAATACAAGAGAACCTGGTCAAAATAACATTGGAACTCACAGCACAATGACAGTATGAAAACGGGAATGACTGGCATAATAGGGACACTTGACTAAACAAAACTCAATGCGAGTAATAATCGCATTAAGGTGCGTCCACACAAGGCATTACGTTGTGCATTATGGTGCGTCCACACAAGGCATTACGTTGTGCATTAAGGTGCGTCCACACAAGGCATACATTGTGCATTAAGGTGCGTCCACACAAGGCATTACGTTGTGCATTAAGGTGCGTCCACACAAGGCATTACATTGTGCATTAAGGTGCGTCCACACAAGGCATTACGTTGTGCATTAAGGTGCGTCCACACAAGGCATTACATTGTGCATTAAGGTGCGTCCACACAAGGCATTACGTTGTGCATTAAGGTGCGTCCACCAAGGCATTACATTGTGCATTAAGGTGCGTCCACACAAGCATTACGTTGTGCATTAAGGTGCGTCCACACAAGGCATTACATTGTGCATTAAGGTGCGTCCACACAAGGCATTACGTTGTGCATTAAGGTGCGTCCACACAAGGCATTACATTGTGCATTAAGGTGCGATCCACACAAGCATTACGTGGCATTAAGGTGCGTCCACAGGATTCGTGTGCATTAAGGTGCTCCACACAAGGGTGACATTGTGCATAAGGTTGCGGTGCCACACAAGGGGATTGTGCATAGGTGCGTCACACAAGGCATTCGTTGGCATAATGTGTACCAACAAGGCATACATGTGCATTAAGGTGCGTCCACACAAGCATTACGTTGTGCATTAAGGGCGTCACACAAGGCTTAATCTTCATTAAGTAGTCCACACAGCATCCTTGTGCATAAGGTGAGTCCAACAAGGCATTACGTTTGCATAAGGTGCGTCAACAAGAACGTTGTGCATTAACGGTGGTCCACACAAGGCATGACGTTGTGCATAAGGTGCGTCCACACAAGGCATTACGTGTGCATTAAAGGTAGTCCCCAAGGCATTACTGTGCATTATGATGCCCGCTATTTCGTGTTGAGTGATGCGGGAGCAAAATCTAGAGCGGGCATTTATTGCCAACGTAATGCGTGCGGTGCGGGTGGGAGTTTACTGCTGAATATCAAACATTGTGACTGTACAGAGAGGAGCCAGATAATGATAATATAGCCGCATACAAAGAAGATCTTGTAATAATAATTATGCCTATATAGTAAGAGAAGTCCTTGTAAATAATCGGAATAAGCTTTTTAGGATATAAAAAAAAAAACGGTAGCACGACAGCTGACGATGTGATGCGCGCATTACGATGCAAAAATGCCCCGCGCTAGATTTGTCTCCCGCATTACTTCTCCGCATCACTCAACAAAAATAGAGTTCCCGCATCATAATGCGCAACGTAATGCCTAGTGTGGACGCACCTTTACAGTAGTAGTAGTAGTAGTACAAGAGGGTTTAATTTTTGCTATATACTACTGGAAGGTGTTCAGGTAGTTCTGGCACATTCACCTTTTTAGGCATTAAATCAATCATCATCCATCGCCTGGATCAACCATCGCCAGAAGTCTACAGGACGCTTGAGATCACTGTCTGTGGTGCACATGGAGATAAGGTCGTGCCATTCTGGCTTGTCCAGAGGACTGTGGACGACGTCGATCCCACACTCGACTCGTCGCTTTCGTCACCCCAAACAAGGTAGTCCATCCCACCCTCGGTCTCCAACAACAACGCAATCCAGTCCGGGGGGCTGTCCTTATCCAGCGTGTCCCCCCGGGGCGCCGCCATGCCACCCTCGCTGCTGTCCTCCGAGGCAACACTACAAGTGTCGGCGACGCCCTGCGGCCGCTGCGGGCACGCCACAGACAGCCCCTGCGGCGGGGCCGGACGCACACCTCCAGGCGCGTGGCGGCCGTGGCGGAAGGCAGCCGCACCCAACACTGCATCACACAGCAGCGGGGGCTCCATGGGTGACAGATGAAATCCTGAAACATGGTGTTTATAACAGAATTGGCTGCTACATCTCATTGAAACATCCGTTGATAGCCTACCTGACTAAATGAATCAAGAATAAATCAGAAGTACACACCTTAATTCCCACTCTTATTAGATGGAAGTATCACCTGTGTTGTATGTGGTGTCCCAACTGTTACTGTGAGGAGTCATACAATAGTCTTGCTGTGATGGTGTGTGATTGTAGTCAGGTTATGAGTGAAGTGATCTATCAAAAATATGAATGCTAAAGTGGGATTTCCCAGCCTACCAACTCCATGCTCAAGGGTTCCAAGATGACGGAGAGCCCATCACCTTGCTCGCTGCTCGGAGTTGGTGTGTCAGGATTGAAGATGAGATTGAGGATCACCATGAAGCAGCCGGGCAATCCCTGCGGGGTGGTCCTGCTGGCCGCCGTGAGGAGCCTCGCCCTATGCGGGAGGCTGCAGGGTGGCGATGAGGTGGAGGCCGCCATTGCCCGCACCCAGCGGCCTAGGCCCCTGAAGGAGAATAGTTGATCGTTCCAACATTGCCTCCCTTAACCCCTTGAGACCTACAGCATGATTTCCATTGTAATTTGACCATCATTAGATAATTTTTAATGAATATAACCGGTCGCGAGTCGAATATAATTTCGAGAAATTGAACGCTGGCAGAGTTTGGATAGCTTACAACCGCTGCTCAACACAGTTTTTAGCCCACAGTGAGGATGACGGCCTTTCAGAAATGTTGGATGCCCACGGAGCGTTGCCCACCAACAGCATCAGTTTGAAAGCCAAATTGTTCTCGCAGTATTTCTTTCCTTCAGGTATAAAGTGGTTATCAAACCAGTCTAAGCAGGTGACAGCTGTCATGTATCCTTTCTTGTTGCAGACCCAGTGCACATTCAGATTTTTCATGTCCTTGCAAGGGTAAGAGTGAGGGCGGACAGCGGAGTACAAAACAAGTGGCTTCATTTTACAGTCTCCAGTTGCATTGACTGTAAAGAGGAAGCTGAAGCGTTGTTTACAGTCCTTGTGTCCTCGGGGCTTCTTTTCCTTGGCTATTATGGGTGATTTTGGCTGTTGTTTCCAGTGAAACTCAGTTTAATCAGCATTAAATATTTGACGGAGATCGTAGCCGCCGTCCTCTATCATCTGCTTTAAGACACCAGTGAAACTTTCCACCTCCTCTGTAGATGCATCTGCTACTTCACCCAGACATCGTGCCATTTTAAGCGAGTGTCTTTTCTTGAGCCTTGAGAACCATCCATTACTGGCATAGAAAGGTGGTGGATTATCAATGTTCAACTTGTGTGCTACTGCAGCATATATTTCCCTTGCCTTTTGTCTTACCTTACCAGAAGATATGCACACATCTCGGTCAGTTTGGCTCTCAATATATTTTTTCAAATAATGCTCTGTAGTAACCATCAAATTGCTTGTAGGATGTGTGATGTGAGCAACTTGAATCACAGAGCTTCCCCGAGCATCTTTCAGGAAACGTCTGATTTCCTCACGTTTCGCTCTTATTCCTCTAACAGTTGATTCACTTATGTTGAACAAGTTTCCAACGGCAACAGGTCCCATTTCCAGCATCAAGCTTACCCAACACTTCACATTTTTCCTTCATGTTTAACAACCTTTTCTTCTTACCCTGTCTCTCTGGCTTGCTTCCTTTTCCTATGGTAGGTTTTTTCGAGCCACTTCCTTGATTTCCTGACATCATCCTGATATCTACAATCTCGTTCAGGACACTGGTGAAAAAAGTAAACACAATACTGACAACGGCACTGCTTGTCGGCTAGCACCGACAGTGATGAGTGGTAGTGTGTACTGCGTGGTAAGGCAGCGCGCGACGCCAGCGGTATGAAGACGTATCCCATACGTGTACGAAGTGTATCCCATACGTGTACGAAGTGTATCCCATACGTGTACGAAGTGTATCCCATACGTGTACGAAGTGTATCCCATACGTGTACGAAGTGTATCCCATACGTGTGCGAAGTGTATCCCATACGTGTGCGAAGCAGCGCCTGACGCCAGCAGTAGGAAAACGTATCTCGTACGTGTACGAAGCAGAACGAAAGTCGGGATGGTAAGAATTTAGGACTCTGCATGAAACTCGAGGATCACGAAACTCGCATAGCGTGAAACTCGGGAGGGTACGGTATACAAAGTTTCATCGGATGTAACAAAAAAAGTTCATTATACAAGGAAATGGTTTGAAATAGCTAACTTTCACCTCGGTGTTCGGATCGCTGGAATATAATGGACTTTCTGACAACGTCACCCCCTTCCCCCGATTAGTTCGTTAAAGTGAGGGTTTACTGTATTACCGAAAGCACTTGTCACAGGGCATGTAACTATCCGGGCATTAGAAAATAGTGCACACATTCAAGGAGACTACCACTTTGCACCTCACGAAGATGGTCAAGGGGAGACTCCGGGGCACAACGAGAGACTGAAGCACAACATTAATGTTTTTTATTCTGCCCCTCAAACCTGTCACTAAATAGTATGAGTTTTTCAAATTCCTGAGCAGCGTATTCGTCCACGATCCACTTTGGCAAACAACTTGCGATCTCCACTTATCCCCTGCCACCCGTCACCTCTTCCTGTCACACGTAGAACCTGGACTTAATGCTTTTCATGTCACGAATACACAGATTGTACATGCACATTTTGGTCTTATAGTACGCAACACTCATGGACATCTTCAGTATAGGCAACATTTGCTACAGATCTAGGCAGATAACATGTGTGTTCTTCACTTCACTGTGTGATGTCTTCATCCTCCTACTTGAGTTGTGCTCTAGGCTCATTTGCTGTTTTTCACACAAGCCTTTAAATGTTTACATCACTCGAGCATTATCTTGTGTGTGTGTGGTGTGTGTATCTCTAAGTCTGGGCTGGCAAACATCCAACAAACATCATTTCCTTCTCTATGGAGTAAGATACAAGCAGCATTCTTCACCGGCAGGAGACTCTTCTTAAGGGGAGGCTGACCATATTTGCTATGGATAATCAAATTCTGCATCAATTTGCGTGAAATTTTACTAGATAATAGCTATGACACCTACTTACGTGTGTAGCAATTTGCAAGGCGATATGTGAAAAAAAAATATATATAAAAATAATAATATCCTTTAAAATCCATCAATTTATGACTTTGACTTACTAAGGCTCAACCTATATATTGACATATAACTATTTTGAAATTATCACTAACAAAATAAATCATTAATAAATACATTTGATGGACGAATTTTATCAAATTTGCTTTTATTGTTCGAAGAAAAAAAATTAAAAGCAATGCAGATTTTTGCGGTTTTGAAAGTCCGCAAATATGCATGCGCAAAAAAAAAAAAAAAAAAAAAATTATATAAAAGATTAATCCATCACATGTATAGAAAATGTAATTGTCAAACACACTAAAAAAAAATAAGTAAATAGCATGAAAACTAAGGATACAGTATCACTTTAAGGACCAATAATTTACATTTGAGGAAAACATGATTTCTTGCAGTTAGTAGACGCTTGCTGCATACTCCTGGAGTTCTCCCCGAAGTCTCTTCTTCCTGGCCTTCCTCTGCAAGGGAGCATCCATACGGAGATCCCTGGCTGTCATATATTTCTCCATAGACACTGTAGCCTCAATTCCGAGAGGATTAGCCAAATGACTGTCCAGATATCCTGCGTTGTAGTTGGCGACTGCTGTTGCAGTGGCGAACTGGGCCATCCACTAGGAAGCAGGCCGGTGTTTAGGACACATTTTCCATATTCTTGAATGGAGATGTTCATTTCTGTTTTGAGTTAGGCCTTTCAAACATCTAGTCATCATATCGTCAGTTGTTAGTCTGTTATAAATGGCTTTCACCTGCTTCAGTTGCTCTGCTTCCAAGCGGAAATAATCTTTCATTTTGGTGTGCGATATAGGTGTTTCTCCACGTGCAGTACTTCTGTTGTAAAAACACCATGAATCTGGTCCTTTTGCACACTTTTCATGTTGTGGATTTTCATCACTTGAGATGCAATGGAAGAAAGTTGACACTTACTTGTTGACCTGTACATCTGTTGATCTGTATTTCTCCGTTTCCTCCTAGCTTCTGCGGCATATTTACGCCGCATAGCAATGTGTTTTTTAGGCCTTGGTATGATGTGTAGGTTGATACACAAAAAACAGTATAATAGACCTGTATAGAACAATATACTAACTCGCGTCTAAACGTGTGGACACAAAAGTCAAATTCGCGCAGTTACCCTCCTCTCCCTAGCGTGCTCCCACACTGATTTATCAATTTCTGGCGATCAGTTTCCAGCCCAGGAGTGTTGCTAAAGGTCGCTTTAAAAAAATCTTAAAAAATTGCCAACAAATCGTAAAAAAAAAAGCTGTTCAAACACAGAAAGATGTCGTGTCAAACTCAACTTTTTTTAAAGTGCTGGATGTAAACATGTCACGCCTAAACCCTTTAAACGCCCTTTAAATGCGCGTATCGCCCTGAAAACTTGGGAATATGTTGCCAAAACTACCTTCATTTTTTCAGTGTGTTTAACTCAATTTCATGTTTTGACTGATTTTTCGCTCATATATGGCCAGCCTCCCCTTAAGGCAGACTAGCGGCCACGTCAATCACATCACTTTACCGCCTCACCCACACGAAGCACTTCATACCAGGAAGAGTGGCAGCGGGGTTACATCTGTCCTGTGTGTGTGTGTGTGTTGAGAGGTTAAGTTTAAACCACCTCTGTCACACTAACGACTGTTCCACCTTCCTTCCACGCACTACCGCGGCTGCCACGTTTCCACCTTTAAACTGCCACATCTCCAGCTGGGCAACGCGTGAAGGCAGACTCCAGATGTGTGGTGTTAGCGGTGATAGTTCTTCGTTGAGATGGATCATGGCGGAGTTAGTAGAGATTGTATTAGTAATGATCCACGTCTCTGATATTAAGCATGACCGAATCTATTTCTAGAATAATTCAACTTGTTTCATCAATACAATAATAGTTGGCATTATAATAATAAAAAACAAGTTACCTTAAAGCAGCATTGTAATTAAGAACATGAGAGAAAGTGATGAGAGAGGGAATGCGGGGTGGCGGGGCTGAAGAAAAATTATTCCCAGCCGGTCTTTTTAATCTAAAAAAAATATATATATATATATATATGTTGACATTTCAGGGTGACAAAGACACTCGTCATTCTTGGGGTTCTTTATGCGCGTGCAACGTTTCGCCAATGGCGCTTGGCATCATCAGGCTAAAATAGTTTATAAATTAGTATACTAAAACTGCTGAAAGCGAACATCTAAAAAAAAAAATTTAAGCAATAAAATACACACAAACCTCATTTTCCCGGACTAATAGGGGGGAGCACTGGTCCGGGAATCGCAACAGTCCAGGAATTATCCTAAAAAAAAAAAAAAAAATCTGATGCCATTACCCACCCCCGGACGTTTATCCTACTCTAGTATTTACTGTCCGGCAACCGCCAATATCAATTACCCCGCCGCGGACTTTTGCGTCCGCTGAGCATGCTGCCACCTGGCGGGAGGCAGCAGAAAGTGTTCAATAGTCTCAAGAGACGTTCCTGCACCAGGGACAGTGGGGGTTAGGGGACTAACGGAGGCTGTGCAGGTGAACCGTGAGTGTCGTGTGCCCAAATGTAAACAATACGACCGCTGAGCATGCTGCCACCTGGCGGGAGGCAGTAGAAAGTATTAAAAAATCTCAAGAGACGTTCCTGCACCAGGGGCAGCGGGGGTCAGGAGACTAACGGAGGCCGTGCAGGTGAACCGTGAGTGTCGTGTGCCCAAATGTAAACAATACGACCGCTGAGCATGCTGCTACCTGGCGGGAGGCAGCAGAAAGTGTTCAATAGTCTCAAGAGACGTTCCTGCACCACGGTCAGTGGGAGTCAGGGGACTGACGGAGGCCGTGCAGGTGAACTGTGAGTGTCGTGTGCCCAAATGTAAACAATACGACCGCTGAACATGCTGCCACCTGGCGGGAGGCGCGGACACTGACCAGGGGTGACAGGAGACGCTCGGACCGCCGGACAACTTTGTCAATTTACGAACAGGACCAGGTATTTCAACGTAAAAAAAATATATATATAGTATATACACACAAACCTCGATTTCCCGGACTAATAGGGGGGAGCACTGGTCCGGGAACCGCAAAAGTCCGGGAATCGCAAGTAAAAAAAAATATATATAAAAAAAAAAAAAAAAAAAGTCCGATGCCATTACCCACCCCCGGACGTTTATCCTACTCTAGTATTTACTGTCCGGCAACCGACAATATCAACTACCCCGCCGCGGACTTTTACGTCCGCTGAGCATGCAGCCACCTGGCGGGAGGCAGCAGAAAGTGTTCAATAGTCTCAAGAGACGTTCCTGCACCAGGGGCAGTGGGGGTCAGGGGACTACTGGAGGCAGTGCAGGTGAACCGTGAGTGTAGTGTGTCCAAATGTAAACAATACGACCGCTGAGCATGCTGCCACTTGGCGGGAGGCAGCAGAAAGTGTTCAAGTCTCAGAAATGTTCTTGCACCAAGGGGCAGTGGGAGTCAGGTGACTGACGGAGGCTGTGCAGGTGAACCGTGAATGTTGTGTGCCCAAATGTAAACAATCAATACGACCGCTGAGCATGCTGCCACCTGGCGGGAGGCGCGGACACTGAAAGAAAAGAAAAGAAAAAAAAAAAAAGAAAAAAAAAAAAAAGAAAAAAAAATGTCCGAGATTGACATATCCCCGGACCTCGGATTTTGTCCGGCAAATCCGATATCCGGGAAATCGAGGTCCGGGAAATCGAGGTTTGTGTGTATATATAAAATAATAAATAAATAAAAAAAAAAAAAAAAATAATAATAATAATAATCTGGGACTGTGACATATCCCCGGACCTCGGATTTTGTCCGGCAAATCCGATATCCGGGAAATGGAGGTCCAGGAAATAGAGGTTTGTGGGGCATTCTACGTGAAGTGTACACACTATTTGGCAAAATCTCGACACTAGGTCATGGATTTTGATGGTTTTTTGCATGCAAGTTGGGTCTGGTGAGATAACATAAAATACCCATTTTTATGGCTCTGGGTCACCCATGACCATTTTTATGGCCAGGTCAATTTTGGGTCAAACTGATTGACCCTAAACCTTTGAGAGGTCATAACTTTGGCCAGAATTGACCAATCTGAACGATTTTGGTACCAAAATGCTCAGGAGAAAGAGATCTTTCAAATGAGTGGAAGAATGACATTCTTGGGACAATTTTTGCCATGATGACCCTTTTTTGAACTCTTTGATCTTTGACCCTGGCCAAAGTGCAACTTCGATCCGCCCCAAAAAAATTCTAAAGTTAGCTCTATTTATCTTTCATAACTCCAGGAAAAATAAAAATGGGATCTCCATGGGTTTTGAATCCATGGGCATTTATGCACCACCAGGTGGGTGGTTTTTTCAGTCATGTCGCTCTACTGGGGCCGATTATGACATCAGACAGTGTTCGTAAATAGTGATTTTGAGAATGTTTGATTTATCTTGACACAGTCATCATATTTCAGTCTTTCCAAACACGACCTCTCCCCCTTCCTAGGCTGCCCTGCCTTTTTTCAGTCTTACATTAGATGTTATTTAATACAAAACATTAGACAAAAGATTATTTAGGACAAAAATTTAAACAAAAACTTTTAGACAAAACATTGTTTAATACATACATAGGTACTCATTTGAGCAGAGCCATCACTTTGTTTGTTGCATCAGACTCCTTGCTAATCGTGTAGGTTCTTCCTGTTGCAGTTTTTGGTTCTACTGATACCAAAATGTCAGAGATGTCCATAAAACAAGAATCTTCCATTTCAGGGAAGCAGAAACTGGGAGAGGGTCCATGCGGGTGAAGAAATTTCACATTCACTTCTTGTGACTCTGGAAAAGCTTCAGAAATGCAAGCAAGCCACCAATGTCCATCGTAAATCACAGTGACATAGCCTGCAAGTTTTCCATTGAACACTGGGCATGAAATATTTTTTGTTACTGATTCTAATCTAAAAGTGTCACAGAGACTAAATGGGCGAACTTGGAGAGCCTCCTTTGATATTGGAATGAACGAATGAAGTTTTTGTGTGCCTGGAATAGTTTTGGTCGGAGGTCTGGTTTTCAAAAGTTCTTCCTCCTGTTCATATTCCTCTTGAGTTCCATATCCAAACTTCATATTCCCAAGAGTTTCAGCGAATACAAACAAATCTCTTGGTGATACAATCTGCTTGTCATAGGGTCTTCTCAAGCTCTCTTTAGTTGCCTCCCTTTTGATGGTGCCACCTACGCCGTCTGATGGGCCTTTCCCATGGCTAGTGGCAAAAAAATGCCACTCTGCTTCTATGCCATATTCCTCTTTAAGCCAGCAAAGATTCTGGAAAGATTTACAGTTTTTATACTGTGCAGCACATCCGTCCGAAAAGTAGTAAATTTTCTTTACTGTTTTGAATACTGATTTCAGATACTCTATCAGCATTCGCTGAAATAGATGCACTGACACATTATCGTGGATGTTACACTCTGAAATTATGGTGTATGAGTCATGACAGAGTTTTCCATCTTTCATGTGATAAAACACCCAAGGATGTATTGTCGCCTGTGCGCAATTCCAATGATATCCCTGGGCTGCATCTTGTGTTACAAATGAAAAGTTCTCTGAAAAATCACCAATTACTACAAATTCACCATCTGCAATATTGTTTTTCACAGTTTCCAAGTACTGTGCTTGTGATTTTGCAACAAAATCATGTTGCACCAAAGTTTCGACACGATAACAAAATCTATCCATGAAATCATCAAGGGATAATACCATGGTTACCAGCTCAGATCTATCAGTTGACGTCCACTGTTTGAATTCAATAAGATCCACATTCTCCTGTTCATAAAATCCAAATAGTTTTGCTTTTAGTTGATCCACAGGTGGACAGTACTCGCACGATTAACTTTTATGGTGGTACATAAATACCCATGTTATCAAAACCCATGGAGATCCCATTTTTACTTTTTCTGGAGCTATGGAGGATAAATAGAGCTAACTTCAAAAAAAAAATTGGGCGGATCGAAGTAGCACTTTGGCCAGGGTCAAAGGTCAAAGAGTTAAAAAAAGGGTCATCATGGCAAAAATTGTCCCAGGAATGTCATTCTTCCACTCATTTGAAAGAACTCTTTCTCCTGAGCATTTTGGTACCAAAATTGTTCAGATTGGTCAATTCTGGCCAAAGTTATGACCTCTCAAAGGTTTAGGGTCAATCAGTTTGACCCAAAATTGACCTGCCCATATATATGACCTCAATGACCTGATAGGCCTCATACTTGGTATGTGAACTTTATTCATCATAACCAACAAATGATGTCAATTTCATGCGATTCTGTGACCAAGGTGTCAGGAGGGTGTGTACACTTCACGTAGAATGCCCCTTGTGTGTAATCCTATATTATCTAAAAAATAAAAACACAATTTATACTTAACAGACCTTGGTGTGTTTGGCCCACGAGGACCGGCCACTGCTGCTCCACTTCAAGGCTACACAGCCCACCGTCAGCCGCTGTGACAGTGTGGAGCATGATGGTTTGCTGTGGCGCGAGGCCTCGGGCACGCGTGAAGGTCCGTGCCCGCAGCGGCCACAGGGCGTCGCCGACAGTTGTAGTGTTGACTCTGACACAAGCGAATACTACGACTGCGGAGGCGCCCGAGGACAGCAGCGAGGGTGGCATGGCGGCGCCCCGGGGGGACACTCTGGATAAGGACAGCCCCCCGGACTTGATTAAGTTGTTGTTGGAGACCGAGGGCGGGATAAACGACCTCGTTTGGGGTGACGAAAGCGACGAGTCGAGTGTGGGATCGACGTCGTCCACGTCCTCTGACAAGCCAGAATGGCACGACCTTATCTCCATGTGCACCACAGACAGTGATCTCAAGCGTCCTGTAGACTTCTGGCGATGGTTGATCCAAGCGATGGATGATGAACTACCTGATTGATTGATTTAATGCCTAAAAAGGTGAATGTGCCAGAACTACCTGAACACCTTCCAGTAGTATATAGCAAAAATTAAACCCGCTCCGTGCCTGTGCTGTGCCTGGACCTGCGGGGAACAGAACGCAGGGAGATCAATGCCTTGGAATCCATTGTGTGTTGTGGCAGGCAGTCTTTCAGCCCCGCACAGCTCCAGGGATTCTCCTGCGAGGTGAAGCTGAGGCGAGGCAACAAAACGCTGGTCAAGAGGCGCGCCCACCTCCCCGATGTGATCGCGGCCCTGCTGGCCCACGAGGACCGGCCACTGCTGCTCCACTTCAAGGCTATGCAGCCCACCGTCAGCCGCTGTGACAGTGTGGAGCGTGATGGTTTGCTGTGACACGAGGCTTCGGGCACGCGTGAAGGTCCATGCCCGCAGCGGCCGCAGGGCGTCGCCGACAGTTGTAGTGTTGACTCGGACACAATGGCTGGACAGAGTAGGATAAAAGTCCAAGGTGGGGCCTTGGACTGTTGCGATTCCCGGACTTTTGAGGTTCCTGGACCAGTGTTCCCTCCTAATAGTCCCGTAAAACGAGGGTGTACAAATCAATGTTTTGTCGGATTTCCCTGGACTTTCAACACTTTCTTAATCCTAGAAGGCATGGAATGAGCTAGCCTTACAAAATACTCTACATCTATAGCAACTCAGCTTTTCCTTATGACTTTTCATGTAATAAATGATGACGTGTGACCCCAACAGCAGTCGCCCCTTGAACCACAGAACAGCCCTGTTCTAACAGGGTTAAGGGACGGGTTTTATCTTCATTTTCAGCTCCTGTCGACCCGTGGTTTTGCCGAGAACAATAGTTATTTGGTCACCAAAACAGCCTAAAAGTATGGAGGGGACGGCAACGGAGCAAAGCAACACAGTTCAGACACTATTCTATGCCACAATATTTTCTCAAATATTTCAACAATCACAGACGTTAGACTAATTGGGCGATAATGATTTGTGAAGCACTTACTCCCTTTCTTGAATATCGATGTAACAATTACCGTATTTTACAGCTTAATAAAACGCTGCATCTTGGAAGATGCACCCTGATTTTGGAAAGAAATTTCTAAGAAAAAAAAACCAGACCACCAAAACTATTGTCCGATATAGTCATTTTCACACAAGAACACACTCGCTATTCATTATCTTCATTCAGCACTGCTCATCAGCCTCTCTAGCTTGTATGCGATAGTATACGTAAATCGTCATGTTGGCTGGCCGAACATGTTCAAGCAGGTCGGACGGCGGGAGTGGAAACAAACCCTACTGCGGCGGTGTGCAGCTGCGTACCTGCCTGGCGTGCCGATCAGCTGAGTCTGGCTTTTTCGTCCTGAGTGTAAACACCTCCCGCGCCTCACTACGTTGCCTGCCTCCTGTGCCTCACCACGTATTGTTTGAATTTTCCTGTATGCGTGTATTATTTGTGATGGCTGCATGTACAATATACAAACTTTTTGATGGTATACAAACTTTCATCTAATGTAACAAACAAAGATCCTTATACACGGAATGGCTGTTGGCGCCAATCTGCTGAGGCGGAATGGCTCCCGCCAGTACCGCAGTAAATAGCACAGCGTGAAGACAGATTAATTGATTTGAATGTCTTATGGTATTTGAAATACACACAAACCTCGTTTTCCCGGACTTATACGGGGGAGCACTGGTCCGGGAACCGCAAAAGTCCGGGAATCGCAACAGTCCAGGAATTATCCTAAAAAAAAAAGAAGTCCGATGCCATTACCCACCCCTGGACGTTTATCCTACTCTAGTATTTACTGTCCAGCAACCGCCAATATCAACTACCCCGCTGCAGAATTTTACATCCGCTGAGCATGCTGCCACCTGGCGGGAGGCAGCAGAAAGTGTTCAATAGTCTCAAGAGACGTTCCTGCACCAGGGGCAGTGGGGGTCAGGGGACTAACGGTGGCTGTGTAGGGTAACAGTGAGTGTCGTGTGCCCAAATGTAAACAATACGACCGCTGAGCATGCTGCCACCTGGCGGGAGGCGCGGACACTGACCGGGTGACAGGAGACGCTCGGACCGCCGGACAACTTTGTCAATTTACGACAAGCACCAGGTATTTCAACGTAAAAAAAAAATTAAAAAAAAAAAAAAAAATTTTGTATTGGACATATTCCCGGACCTCGGATTTTGTCCGGCAAATCCGATATCCGGGAAATCGAGGTTTGTGTGTACTTGTAACAGATAAGTACTGAGGTTACATCATATTAGAGGCTGAATTCAATAGCTACCTAAGCTAACCTACAACATTCGTCTTGGAAGACGCATGAGTATTTTTCAGGTTATTTTTTTGGGTAAAAAAGTGTGTATTATAAGCCGTAAAATACGGTAGCTAACTTCCACATAAGGTATATGGCTGCGTATAAGACGACCCCCAAAATTTCTAGTAAAAACTTAGGTTTTGGGCTATACTCGCCGTATAAGACTACCCTCCAAGGTAGGCCACTCTGCTTATACAAGGTTAGGTACAAACAGCACATATGGTGGACTTAAAATTGTATTGACATTTAAAAACATACCAAAAAATTGAATATATTAGGAGTAGGTAGAATAATAAAGTTCTTAAAAAAAAAAATTTATTTGGTTATATAATTCTAAATCTAACTCAAATAGTTATGACTTTAAAATCCTTCAAAATTATATTCATGTTCATCATCTGACATCAAAAGTTTATCAATGACATCTTGTGATATAGTTGTTAGACAGTCATCGTATGGATCAACTTCCGAATCAGATGGTGTGGCTTCAGCTTCGGCTTCCTCTTCACCTTCATCTTCCCACAAGTAGTCGTCCTCCATACCATCCAATGAATTTGATATGCCACACTTCTTGAATGACTTGATTACTGTTTCTGCATTAATATCATTCCAGGCTTTTATGACAAAGTTACACAAGACATCCAACTGTGGAGCACGCATGTTTCCTCCTTTTGTGAACCTCCTTTTGTTTTACCAAGGCAGGGGTAAGCCTACCATCAATCATTACCTGCGCTAACAACGTCCCGTACACCACAGGATTTAAGGTTCACATTTTATACTGGGCGTATAAGACGACCCCCAATTTTTGTGGCTATTTTTTAAGGTTAAAAGGTCGTCTTATACGCAGCCATATGCGGTACTTGGAACACTTTTGTCCATTAGCGATTTATTGAAAATAATCTTTAATGGGAGCGAAAGTTGATTGTGACATTCACAAAGTAATTTCAGCGAGATTTTGTCCATTGTCACCACAGATTTTCACAGAATCAGCCAAAACTCTTTCATTTTTTCTGCTTTCTTCATAATACTTTGTCACAAGCTTGCTCAAGTGTTCAACTTCACATGAATTATTTTTCGAATATTTCAATTTTTTTGGAAATATTCATTTGACACTAACCTTAACTGGTTCTGGTAATGGAGCTTCGTCTTCTTTAACAAAAAACGCATTAAAGTAATCATTGAGAACGTTCGCCATACTCTTATTAACGTTTACTAAGATTATTAAGAGGAGGAGGAGGAGATTTTTCCATCCACGTATTCAGACACATATAATACAGCCGTCGGGACTCCATCGGGGTGATGACGTAGGGTGGTGGTGACCTGACCGGCGTGGGGCGGCAGTGTATAGGGACTGCTGTGACGCGTGTCGACTTATTGGGCCTGGCTGCAAAGACGAGCATAGCTGCAGCGTCTGACGCAGGGGAGGAGGAGGAGATTTATCCTTCCACACATTCAGCTTCATGTACCGCCATCGGAGGCCCATCGGAATGAGGCGTACCAACCTTGCAGGAGAACAAATAGCTAGGAGAACATTCTTATGTCCTCACTACGCACGCACCAGTGTCCAAGATCAATAGACTTTTAATAGTCAGATAGTCAGTTAATCTTGCCAATGTCTATCTGTGTCCTCAATATACAGTCTAGTATATGTGCCCACTGCCCAGCTATCACTGTTCATAATATTACCACGTGGTTCTAGACACACTCACGTTAGACATGCCTCGTAATGAAACAATAAACTAACTGGAGTATCTCTCCCATACCTAGAGAATAGGTATCTCTTCCCACTTACCTCAAACAAATCAGCTCCAAGGTTTTGCTAAGGGAGTTTTGATGTTGATTATTATATATCGTGATAAACGGTCATAACTCTAGGTGCGTCTGTATGACATGAGACTGAGCATAATTTTTTTTTACAGAAGTCCACTCACACGAAGAGTTTCTCGGCAATTAGTAGTCTCTCTCTCTCTCTCTCTCTCTCTCTCTCTCTCTCTCTCTCTCTCTCTCTCTCTCTCTCTCTCTCTCTCTCTCTCTCTCTCTCTCTCTCTCTCTCTCTCAACCTGTAGAGATACGTCACTTCGACACATTATAGATTTCAACCCAAGAATCAACATGGGGGTATAATATAAATCTTCAATTTTTTCGAGTGACGTACACTGCTTTGTCTCGGGAGCGTCGATATGTAAGCACAAAATTTAGTTTGTTGAAATACACTATAAGGAAATATTCTCACAACACTAATCACTATAAGGAACGTTAATACCATGCTAAAAGTCATAAGAAACATTAATTTCATAAGCAATAACATAGTAGTGTTGTTCACTTTCTACTCTTATTACAAACCTAGGATTAAAAAGTTCTTCATATATTCATAGCTGATCATTCCTTTTTATGGGCATTATGGGGTCAGTGGCATGAAAACCTTTGCTATAGATTTCAATACTTAAGAGTGGATGCCCTGTAGACTTATCATTGTGTGATGGTTGCGTGAAACCTTGCTATGAATATTCTTACAACCAAATTTAGCTTCAGATGCATGCGCTGAGACTGGATTGCTTAGGCTTGAGGGACTTAAAGGCTAAATATAATGCAGTCATATGTGAGTGTACTAATGATTCATCTCTGGCCAGCTGACAATATCTCCTGAAACAATGTCATAGTTTGTTGAACTTTCCCAGCGCTGACACACACACACAGACACAGACACAGACACAGACACAGACACAGACACAGACACACAGACACACAGACACACAGACACACACACACACACACACACAGACACAGACACAGACACAGACACAGACACAGACACAGACACAGACACACACAGACACACACACACACAGACACACACACACACACACACACACACACCAACACACACACACACACACACACACACACACAGACACACACAGACAGACACACACACACACACACACACACACACACACACACACAGACACAGACACACACACACACACACACACACACACACACACACACACACACACACACACACACAGAGACAGGATCAAAAGAACGCACAAAATAATATTGCAGGAATACTTTCTTCTTCAGAGTATTTAGAGAAGACTTTCCTTGCCTTGATAAGAGTAGCCTTGTAATAAAAGGTGATTTAAAACTTTATACTGCTGTCCATTGTATATAGTTTACAGAAGTTGTTACTAATAATATATTTTTGTATCTAGTGAAAAAACAGTGTGAAAAATTTTTACTATGTATTTTTATTTTCCGTCCTTGCCAAGGCACATTAACTATCCTGCTTTCTTTCAGGGATTTACTGTTTAGAATACGCAGCATGTAGCCTAGACTATTATTTTTTCTTCTATGTTTTTTGCTCCAAGTTACGGTACCTTTGGCGTTTCATGCTAAGACTATGGCATCTACAAGTAGTGGTGGTGGTGGTGGTTCGAGGAAGCCAGGTGACGATAAGGACAAAGGCAAAAAAGCGGAGAAACGAGAGTGGAGGAAAGGTAAACACGGCCACCACCACCACACCCACTCGTCTCACCGGGCCTAACTCTAAATAATTCATTGTAAATAACATCTGGCATCTGTTATCTCTTGTCTTTTGTATTGGTGGTAATGTTTCATGTATAATGTCTTTGCTTTTAACCTCTTGGCCACCAGCGAGGTGCTCTCGTGGCGCGCGTCCCAAACCAGCCTCCCGCTCGCCCAGTTCAAACTTCAAACATGCGAGTTCTTGAATAAAACTACTTTTTCTATAGTGAAATTTAATTTGCTGATGTTGTGTTATATATCTTTTGAAAGCTGATTGCATCCCCTTTATTTGTGTGCATTTGAAATACTTATTGATATGAAAAGAACCATGAAAAATAATGAAAATGCTGGGTAATCCTGATAGGATTCAGTATCTCTAATTTTATTATGGATGATTATAGCAGATCCTGTCTGCCTAGGCCTGTATTATATATATCATAACATGCTTAATAAGGTAAAGATGGGAGCATACGCTAAGCTGCGCATGGCATGCGGTGCTCATCTCTGTGGCATTAGCCCTTAGAGCCTGTGGTGGGTGAGGACCCGGGACACAGGGCTAGTGTGACTCCCGGGTTACCACAGTTACCTTCCCCAGGTTACCCCTTCATCAACCCCGAAAGGAAGGAAGAACAGCTGGGTAGGCTGGTTACCGGCTTGCCCTGGCCCGGGATCTAACCAGGGCCTGCAGATTCGTAGCCAGGCACGCTAGCCACTGCACCACGGAGGTGACGAACATGCTTAATGGTTATTATTTATTTATTTTGATTTTTTTTTTTTTTTTTGTAAAATCATGAACCAATCAGTTATAATATAACTATTCTCTATGTAACAACACACGTGACTGTATATGTAGCATTTCTCCCACTGCATGCGATTCATCATTTACATGGGTTAGTAGATGGGAGGGAAGATAAAATGTATAAGTCACAAGGAATAAGGGCGGGAGGGGCAAATAGGGCAGAGAGGTGTAGTGTCTAGTTTGCGGAAAATGTATCGCTCTTACACTGTTATTCAGTGTTGAAGAAAGTACACATCAATAACAGAACAAATATATTTGCTCTCTGCATGATAACATAAATAACTAATGTCAACATATACCTGTTACGCATAATATGAATTACACACAAACCTCGATTTCCCGGATATCGGATTTGCCAGACAAAATCCGAGGTCCGGGGATATGTCAGAATCCCAAACAATTTTATGTTGAAATGCCTGGTCCTGTTCGTAAATTGACAAAGCTGTCCGGCGGTCCGAGCGTCTCCTGTCACTCCTGGTCAGTGTCCGCGCCAGGTGGCAGCATGCTCAGCGGTCGTATTGTTTACATTTGGGCACACGACACTCACGGTTCACCTGCACAGCCTCCGTTAGTCTCCTGACTCCCACTGCCCCTGGTGCAGGAACATCTCTGAGACTATTGAACACTTTCTGCTGCCTCCCGCCAGGTGGCAGCATGCTCAGCGGTCGTATTGTTTACATTTGGACACACGACGCTCATGGTTCACCTGCACAGCCTCCGTTAGTCCCCTGATCCCCACTGCCCCTGGTGCAGGAACGTCTCTTGAGACTATTGAACACTTTCTGCTGCCTCCCGCCAGGTGGCAGCATGCTCAGCGGTCGTATTGTTTACATTTGGGCACACGACACTCACGGTTCACCTGCACAGCCCCCGTTAGTTCCCTAACCCCCACTGCCCCTGGTGCAGGAACGTCTTATGAGACTATTGAACACTTTCTGCTGCCTCCCGCCAGGTGGCAGCATGCTCAGCGGACTTAAAAGTCCACGGCCGGGTAGTTGATATTGGCGGTTGCTGGACAGTAAATACTAGAGTAGGATAAACGTCCGGGGGTGGGTAATGGCATCGGACTGTTGCGATTACCGGACTTTTCCGGTTCCCGAACCAGTGCTCCCACCTATTAGTCCGGGAAAACGAGGTTTGTGTGTACGGCAACGCGAGGGTGGAGAAGGGTGGCATGCATTTATTGATACGTATATATTAAAGATGATAATATATATATAATAGATACGATATATATTATATATATATATATATATATATATATATATAAAGAGAGAGAGAGAGGAAGACCCTTTTCGCCTGAAATTTGATAAGACAGCCTGGCCGCTGTCTATTCTGAACATTAGTTTTCTGAGACCTTGCGTGACCCAAAAAAGGCATTCAACAGTGATATTGATATACATATATATATATATATATATATATATATATATATATATATATATATATATATATATATATATATATATATATATATTATATATATATATATATATATATATATATATATATATATATATATATATATATATATATATATATATATATATATATATATATATATATATATATAAGCAGTTAAAGTACGAAAATGGAGGTCAAAAGGGTGAACTCGGGCCTCGTCAAAGACTAATGGATAATTTTCCCATTGAAAGTACTATTCGCGTTTGGCGAAATTAACTTTTGGCGCTGGTTTGGCAAGACTAATTAATTAGCCAAACGTGAGGGACGACCATATGTTATATTCTATAGCTCCTCTATACAGTGTATGCAATACATTCTATTCTATTGAATTATTTTTACTTATTGTTGCATTAATCTATTCCTACATGAGGAAATTACTTTATTTGTTAGATTAATTAGCTAAATTTTTCATTAGATTTGTGGGATGAGGCGGTCGCTTTAGATGCAAAACTTGAGGCGTATTTTGTAGCGCAACAAAATTGTATAATTTTACCCTTTGAACCTCCTCCCATTTTTTTAAATACTGTTTTCGATGTAAGACTCACTTTTTTGCCAAAAAATACCCTGAAATATACTCGTGCGTCTTTCAAGACGAATGCTGTAGTACTTCCTCAGTACTCGGTACCTTAGCTCAGTCAACCCTCGATTTAACGGAGTAAAAGGGGGGAGAAGTGGTCCGTTAAAGCCGATTGTCCGTTAGAGCGAGGGTATTTTCCCAAGGGTGTGAAAATATAGGAGAAACACAGGAAAAATTGTTAAATAAATGAGAAATAATCACAAACACAACCAGACCGTGTAGCTATGTGTAGACATATACTCGCATTTGAATGGCTATTATTCACACATGAGTAAAAGATATGAAAATACAAGCAAGGCGCTCATCCACGCCTGGCAGCGCGGCCGCGGCAGCAGCAGCAGCAGCATGACGAGACATTATAATCCCCCAAAAATGAGATAAAAAGGAAGAAAAAGTCTCCTGTAAAGTAATGAGTTATCCCTAAAATGTTGTTGTTTTCTCTCAAAGTCTGGCTAGTGAAAGGTAAACATATGATCACAACTTAAAAAAAAAAAAGGAAAAGAAAAAACTAATGAAAGGGCTACAGAGTGGCAAAGAAGGAGATATGTGTCAAGCTCGAACTCGAGCTTGACAGACCTACAAAGCGATCCTAAGCAGAAGGGGTCACAAGAAGAAGAAGAAGAAAAAGCCAGACACAGGCCGTGGCTGTCAAAGGTATAGCTTATTATCATGACTATTGCTCATTATTATATATATATATATATATATATATATGGTTGTGATGAGCTGTTCTATACACGTGTCACTATTTAGGTCAGTGTAGCACCGTGTGTCACCTTAAATAAGGGTTATTTAAGGTGTTGAGGTGACAGGGAGACAGTCTTGCAGCGACCACCCCATAACACTATTAGTCACTTTTTTAAACAATACACACCTACCACTAAATCACTAGCAACACAGGCTCCTTCCTTATATATCTTAATATGTGATACATCAAAACTCCTTAAAACCCAAGCATTCCGAAATAAAATGAGAAAATAATAAATTATGATGAGTTGACAATTCGAGCGGCGATAAGCGTCTGGCATGCGCCCGCAAATTTGTCACGCAAATGGAGTCCGTTAAATCGAGGGTCGACTGTACTTACCTGTTGCAAGTATTTCAAATACCATAAGACATTCAAATCAACTAATCTGTCCTCACGTTGTCATGTTTATGTTCCGCGTCTGAGGCTCGGCAGATTGCCGCCGCCAGCAGCGCCATCTATCGTCTGCTATCGATCTCCGGGCAGAGCTGAAATAGATGGGCTGTTTTCTTTAAAAACAAAAACAAGCTCCTGTCCACCCAGCAGCGAATGGTTACAGGGTGTTTGTGACCCGCCTCCCGAGGTGGTGCCTTAGGCCAACACTAGAGGAGAGGAGAGGACCTATACAAAGCGATACCAGAGAGCCTCTTCGAGAGGTGTCACTCGGCTGATTTAACATGGCGCGCCATTTTGAATTCATGGACGGCAGCGATCCTAGCGGCAGCAGGGGAACTCTGACAGTCGCCCGTGATTGTTTACAAATGACGGGCAACAGCAGCGGCTCGTTCTGTGTGGCATTTGGCTGCACTAACTGCAAAAGCGTACACAAACTGCTCCATTTCTTTCGGTTTCCCAAAGATAAAGATAGGTAGGTACAGATTGACTGGTGTTGTGATGTTAAATATGAGGCCCCGCACAGCAGAGGGAGGGACGATATTGAAAAATTCTAGTTACGCGCGCCAACAGGTTCACACAGGCTTCCTCTATGACGTAAACACACACCTCTGCCCCACTTCTACTCCCACCGTGTGGTGCTACACACCCAACTCATCGCCCTGAACATCAACACCTTTGACCTGCCCACCCTGCTGGTGGCGGCTGGTGTTCCCCCCTCTCGGCAAAACGCCGTCATCCGCCTCACCTGTGCTCTTGTTCTTATTATCCTAACCTAATTCTGGATGGGTGTGGGGTGATGGGTAATGGGTGAGTGAATGGGTGTGGTGTGATGGGTAATGGTTGAGTGAATGGGTCCGGGGTGATGGGTAATGGGTGGGGGTGATGGGTAATGGGTGAGTGAATGGGTGTGGGGTGATGGGTAATGGGTGAGTGAGTGAATGGGTGGGGGAAGATGGGTAACGCGTGAGTGGAGGAATTCCTTCCCTTCTTTGATTCCTTATTTCTTAAGAATTCCTCGTCAGTTCCTCTTCTGACTCTTCATCCCTCCAATTTCTTCCTTACTCCTTATTCCTCTTTTCCTTCTCTCATATCTCCTTCCTTCCCTCTCTCCCACCTTCCATTATCACCCCATCATCACCAAAAGGAGATGAGATTCCCCCTCTTTTTGCACGGGCGACTGTCAGAGTTCCCCTGCTGCCGCTTGGATCGCTGCCATCCATGAATTCAAAATGGCACGGCCGGAGTGAACCCTCTCGGTAAAAGCTCTCTGGCGATACTAAGCAGTAGAGGTCACAAGAAGAAGAAGAAGCCTACCAGAAAATCTAGATTTTAGTAGAAAATCTTTTTTTTTTTTTTTTTTTTTTTTTTTTTTTTTTTTTTTTGCTTAGAAATTTCTTTTTAAAATCAGGGTGCGTCTTCCAAGATGCAGCATCTTATAAGCCATAAAATACAACTATTCGAGGTATTCGAGAGGCAGGTCTGGTAACCTGGTCTACGGCAGCGCTCGTGACGCCAACGATAGGAAGACGTGGTCCGTAAGTCTCTTAGGGGAGGCGGTAGCAGAGTGGTAAGCATCTTCGAGTGGCGTTCTCGGTGACCCGAATTCGATCCTTGATGAGGGCTATAAAATCCACTTTAAATCTTTTTCTGCACCGTCGAGTGGCCTAAGAACACCCACATGCTGCCATTTAACTCTACCTTGGATTGCGAGTGCATCGGAGGACACAGGTTGGAGGCCAGAGCCTCTAATCACAGGCGTCACTATAACAATCCTGCCTGCACGACCATGGGCGAGGGCCAGCCACCACAGCCCTCAAGTGAACCTCCAGGGCCTACCATCCCACCTCTGGAGGTCGCTGCCTAGCGGCGCTATAGGCACCCCAAACAAAAACAAAAAAAGTGTACGAAGCAGTGCGAAACTCGGGGAGGTAAAGCCCGAAAGTCGGGATGGTAAGAATTTAGGACTCTGCACGAAACTCGGGAGGTTACTGTAATTAAATTCTGCAGCGACATTTGAAATCTTGTCCTCATTCTGGTCATGCTAAGATACCGTCTGAATCTGTGTTGTTGATAGTGGCAAGAGAGGCAAAACTGTTGTATTTTTGCTATAGTATAATAAAATGCTTCAATATATTCATAACGGATATTACAATTGCAATAGAAATGTGATATATTTGGTATACATGTCACCACATAAAAAGTGTCTTTTTGAGAACTTATCGAAGAGCATGAACATGAACATTTCACCAGATGGTTTCACTTCCGACACGGAAAGGACCTCGCTCCCCAGCATCTGCCACGCACACCCAACTCAAGAATTATGAGGAATAGGAAGAGACTGCAGTCTCCTACAGCCACACATATCGTGGTAGCCATCCACAACATTCATGTCGAAATGAAGGAGACTATACTGCGCTAATACGCGAATACTAACAACATACCAGGATGGAAAAGGGGAGAGATACACTGAACGATGAAGCAAAAGCAGCATTCATTGAGCTTTAAAGGTAAAAGGTAAAGATGGGGGGGATACGTATGCTGCGCGTGGCCTCGGTGCTCATCTCCATCGCATTAGCCTTTGAGCCTGTAGTGGGTGACAACCCACTACCCCGGGACACAGGGCTAGTGTGACATCCGGATTATCACAGTTACCTTCCCCGGGTTTCCCCAGCCTCCAGGTATCCATTTCTCAACCCCAAATGGGAGGATGAACAGCTGGATGGACTGGCCGCCGACTTGTCCTGGCCCGGATTCGAACCAGGGGCCGCAGATTCGTAGCCAGGCACGCTAGCCACTACACCACAGAGATGACAGATTGAGCTTTAGAAAAAGAATAATTGGTATATAAGGAAACATAGATGTAGGTACGTACACACATGTCCATGAAAGCATAAAAGATCCTAGAAGATGAGAAAGAAGATGATGCTAGGCCATTCTAAGAGCTTAAAACAATTAAATATCGATGTGTACTACTAACAGTCACGCTAATACTTTCTGCTGTGCCATCAATAATGTCCACCTTAACCATATTCCTTGGGCCTCTGTAGAGACAGGGAGGAGGGTCGTTGTATATAAGAACAAGAAAATAAGGAAGCTACAAGAGGTCGTGAGACTTACACGTGGTAGTTCCTGTTACTTAACACTACCTACATCCACCTTTCATCCCCATCCATGAAATTATCTAGCCTCCTTTTAAAGCTCGCTTATGACTGCACTAACTACCTGTCTACTGAGTCTATTTCAATCATTTACCACCCTATTTGTGCACCAGTTTTTCCCTATTTCTTTTTCAAATCTACACTTTTCCAGTTTGAATCCGTTACTTGTTCTACCCTGATTACTAACCTTAAGAACTTTTCCTACATCTCCTTTATTGTATCCCTTTAACCACTTAAAAACTAACTTTTTAACCATTTTAAAAACTTTAAAAAATCAGATCGCCCCACGAGTGAGTGTAAATTTATTGCTTCAATCTCTTCTCATAACTAAAGTTATGCATCCCATGTAGCATTTTGTTCATCCTTCTCTGCATTGTTTCTAACAAGGCTATATCCATCCTGTAATATGGAGACCAAAACTGAACCGCATAGTCTAGGTGAGGTCTGACTAGAGCCAGATAAAGCTTTAGAATAATCTCAGCATTTCTACTTTTAACACTTCTGGTAATGAATCCTAACACCTATTAGCTTGATTTCTAGCCTCTATATATTGTTTCCTAGGTCGGAGGTCGGAGCTTACCCGCACTCCAAGATCTTTCTCACCTGATCTTTTCAGCGATACACTGCGTGTGGTGTATCTATTACCAGGATTTTTCTACCAACATTAATTACGCTACACTTATCAATATTAATTGCATCTGCCATCTGACTGCCCATTCATTTATTTGATCTAACTCTCCAGTGCATTTTCTAACATGCTAACTGGGCGACCAAAATGTCTCCCAGTGATGGAAAACTGTCGCCCAGTAAGAACAATTTTAAGCTACTGGGCAACAAGATATTTGTTCATAAAACCTTCCAGGATGCAATGGCTCATCTTATCTGTGTGTGCTAGATCCAGAAGTGCACTCTTATTACTGTATATGATCTTTATTTATACATAACATACAAAAGGGTGAAGTTGATGTATCCAAAAAACTATATTTTAACAGTTAGGCCTTTACCTTTCTGGCTATCCAAAGAATGTCGCCCAGTAAGATTGGCTTAAAAGATGCACTGTAACTCTCCCTGCAATATGTTTACATCAGACTTTGATGTAATAATCCAACCTACCTTACAATTATCAGCAAACTTGCTGATATCACTGTTAACCCCACTATCTAAGTCAGGGGTTCCCAAAGTGGTCGATATCGACCCCCAAGGGTCGATGGGACCATCCAAGGGGTCGATGAATCGCCAGGGGGTCGAAAGGGGGGTCAATAAATAGATAGGGGGTCAATAAATGGCTAGGGGGTCGATGAATGGCTAGGTGAGGAAAGTTTCTGCACGCAACAGCTGCCAACAACCGTTATGCGAGTGGTACCAAAGCCGCCTCTGCGTTACCATGACATAGAGACGGCTTTGACTTGGCTCGGTGCTAGTCTGTGACGTCACGTCAGATCTGTACGTACCCCCGCCCCTCGCACCCTCCACACATACACCCCTCTCTCTCCCTCTGTCCCAAGGTCGTCGTACCGTACGTGAAATATTCCTGTCCGCTTCCCGTGCTGAGCGAGTGAGCGTATTCCCCCTTCTCGTTAATGAGTGGACTGTGGACAGCTAGTAGTCCAGTACATTCTCAGCATGCATAACACAAGGAGTGGTCTGTACCCCCGCCCCTCACACCCTCCACACACACACCCCTCTCTTCCCTCCTCTGTCCAAAGGTCGTTCCGTACGTGAAATATTCCTGTCCGCTTCCCGTACTGAGTGAGCGAGCGTATTCCCCCCTCTCGTTGATGAGTGGACAGCCAGTAGTCCAGTACATTCTCAGCACGCATAACACAAGGAGTTGCGTCAATGAACTGATTGTTCTGACTATAAATTGAATATTGCCTGTAACAGACATAATGGCTGCTGCTGATGCTAAGAGGAAGTGCCAACAATATTCACAAGAATATTTGAAATATGGATTTATTAGGTCGTTTACCAATGAAACCATGCCAATGTGCCTATTGTGTGAAAAGACTTTCAGTAATGATGCCATGAAACCTTCAGAGATGAAAGACCACCTTGCAAGGGTTCACTGTGATAAGAAAAACAAAGACCAGGAGGGATATTTACCATTTCTTGCAAACGTTCACAACAGGCTTGCGAATTCACAAGCCTTGTGAATGTTCACAATTTCTTAGGACATATTTACTAAGCTTGAGAACGGCTGTGAACGTTAGCAAAGTGTTCGCAATCTGCGAGTGCTCCTGACCACTCGCAAGGCCTTGCGAACACTAAATAACTCAACAAAACCGAACCCAAACCTATCCTATACCTAACCAAAACTAAACCTATACATAACCTAACCAAACTCATTTGTAATCTAACCTACCGTCAATAGTAGCCTATTATTTCTGTAGTGGGCTTTCAAAAGTCCTAGGGATTCTTACCTACATCATCGTGGAGATTTGTTCATTCTCTGAGTATTTTAAAACACATTTCCCATGCCGCAATTGAATAGTAATGGCGTTACATGTATACTACCGAAAATCTATCGTTATTTCAGCCAGGAATGGTTAAATTAGGTTAAATTAGATTAGGTTAGGGTAGAGATTGGGTTTGATTTAGTAACAATTGATATCAAGAAAAAATGAAAGCTATCAATACTATAGCAATAAAATGCGAAACAGAGCAATGTTTGCGGGGAGGGGCGGGTTGGGCACCCCCTACACATATAAACTAAAATTTATTTCCGACAAAAACGAATGACAGATTAATTTACTACACGACTATATTGTTATTGATGGTAGAGATACGTTTCATACCTATAGCCACTGGGGCTAGAGATACGGGTTCATCATACCTATAGCCGCCGCGGCTAGAGTTGTTCTTGGCGCTCCATAATAGTAGATAAATGCGTAGTATGTAGATAAGGTGCTAGGCAGTGGTAGAAAATGTACACACTGCTGTATTCCGTGCCAAAATATGTAGTATAAACAAAATTCCTTTATATTGATATTTATTGCTGCAATAATACATTTCTTACAAGAATAAACAATTCTTCTACGGTTTTTGGTCACAATATATCCTTTGTATTTGTTATTTGTAGTGAAAGAATTATTGGAGTGGCGTTAATTTCACTGTTTGTTTTGATTGCAAGGAGCGGAGGATTCCTAGCTGGGAGCTGTTCACAAGACTTTGATAAATAGTTCGCAAGGATAGCTCCCAACATTGAACAGCCCTCTATTCTGCGAACAGAAATTTGCGAACGTTCACAGACTTGTGGTAAATATTCCTCCTGGAGTATTTTATGGCACTGAAAGAAAAAATGAAAAGTCGATCAAATATCAATTTTTTTTTTAAAGCAGCTGCCAATGCTGATAATGAAGGAGGCTTGGAAGCATCATACAACATTTCCCTCATCATTGCAAAGAAAGGAAAATTGCATGCTATTGGTGAGGAAA
>JACEEZ010007691.1:367265-372265 GCA_016584305.1 Chionoecetes opilio
GGGGCAGGTTGCCCCCGCCCACACACACATACATATAAACAAACATTGATTTCCGACAAAAACGAGAGCCAGATTAATTCAAAACACATCAAAACTATTCAGGAGGACTAAGTTTCGGCCTTGAAATCGGTGGTTGTCCAATAACAAAAATTCACGAAGATATTTAGTTAACAGTGTAAGGTAACCATCTGTACCTTGTTATTGTTGTAATTGTTGAAGGGCACCGTTGTCGGGATCGACAATATTCGCCCTGGTTTACACCTATGAATCTATCACAGTCGTGAGGGTTGATTAGTCTTCTTCAGGAAGGTGCAGGTGAAGGCTGGTTCACACTCTGAAATCACGGCAGTGTTCTGTCAGCCGTGTCTTGTATTCACACTATTCGTCACGGTTCCGTCATTTTCGGCAGTTTCTGCTCACCCTCTAAGCAGACATGGTGCCTCAGAGGCTATGCTTGAAGAAATTTGCATTAATAGCACTTCTGTTGGATGAAAAAGAGGAGTTGAACTCTAAAAGACACTGTTTTGGGTACATAAAGCCCTGAGAAAACTACAATTATCAGCACGGCACAGTCTCATTACGTTAAAATATTCTTCCCCAGAGACCGTTACGTGACAGGACGGTGATGTATTGGAGCCGTGACGGCGGTGCACCGTTTAGTGTAACACGTCTATTTGTTTGAATGTAAGAAATTCTAACGGATTTGATGAGACGGTGCCGTGTCACCATGATGGTATGGTGTGATTCGGCCTTGAGGCAGACGGTGTGGCTCCATGATGGGTCTTGGTCTTGGTGTACCGTGTGGAAGACTTGTCCTACAGGTACCGTTGCAGCCTTTTTACTAGCACTCTTTCTTACAGTTTCCTTATCCGTAGAGGTACAGGGGTGAGGATTGAGGGGTCGAGGTGGTACAAAGGCCTATGATGTCTCCTATCCCACCTTGCTTACCACTGTAGCGGCGTTAACACACACACCTGCATTGGCTTGGGCCACCCCCCCTGTCTGGGACCAGGATTAGAGGCCCGAGGGTGACCTGACGCTGACCTGACTTGTCCTCGCCGACACAACTGCAACATCAGCCAGGTAATTCAGTCAGCCACAGGACACACAGAGACACACACGCCGCGCACCTCTTGTCCGCACGTTGTACAATGACTCCTGTCAAATAAACAACAAAGCCACGACGCCCTTTCTCCATCCTTGTGTGTATAGACAGACTCCCCAAGATACTACACCTCCCTCTCACCGCTCACACTCCTTCAAATAAAACTTTAACACGCTCTTTGTTTCACTATTCCATTTATCAACAATACTCATTCCAGCGAAGATTCCATCACCATTTTCTGCCTCCCTTCTATCATCTCCTTCCAACTGTTGTGTCAACTGTGTGGCCCGAGTCGAATGCGGGTTAAGGCGACATCTAATCTGCGGGATGTTTGTCTTTTCCATGGGTGCGGGGAGGAGTCTGAGCAGTAATGACCCATGGTGGGCGCGTGGAGGGCGTCGCCGAGTGAAGTATCTCAGGTGAAGCGGCAGACCTGAGATATCAGACGTTTTACAATGGAGAGCAGCAGCGGGGGGTGGATGATGTTTACATCTGACACGGCCATCTTGGCAGCAACAATCGCTATCTTGTTGCCCCAGCTCTTGTTTTCTCTTAAACTCCAACCTTTTCTTAGTATTATGCATTACTGTTGATAACACAGCTACTAACTTGTGCTCAGTGGACTACTGCTCAACACAGATCACTCCAGACCCCTTTAGTAATACACCACCGGCTGTTCTGCATTCTCTGCCCGACCTCTCATGCGCTAATATGGCCGCATTAGACGCAGGGTGAACTTTGCATTCCTTTTTAAGGGAAATAACTGCGTCTTATGTGCCGGCAAATACGGTATATATATATATATATATATATATATATATATATATATATATATATATATATATATATATATATAATATATATATATACATATATATACATATACACAGCGTGCCAAAGCATTGTTCGCGACATCATAACACAGCGCTTCCATACGGGAATTCAGAAAATGTACTCTATGGCAGCTTGTTTAAGGCACGGGCACTCCATCAAGACCGTTGAGGAATGTTCAGATGCCACTTGTCAATTATAGACGAAGCATTTAAAAAAGTATCGCCTTCCTTCCCGCGAGTAATTTGAACAGACGCGCATTGGTATAAATATCATTATTTGCATAATGAGTGGCAAGAAAGACCTAGCAAAGGAGCAAATTAAAGTTATTGTATCTCTACACAAGGCAGAGAGGCCAGTGGAAGAAATATCAAGGATTGTGGATGTTACGAGGAGATGTGTGCATAAGTGGGTGGAATGTTTCAGGGTGGGTTGACGGTGTCGCGGCAGCCGCGACACCAGAACATTATAAGTGGCCAGGGCGAGGATGTAAAAGTCATATCGCAATATTTTTCTTGCTCTTAATTGAGGATGGGCATCCACTTGACGTTTCATGACATTTAAGGTGCTTGCTGAGGTTTTACATCCTCGCCCTGGCCACTTATAATGTTCTGGTGTCGCGGCTGCCGCGACACCGCCAACCCACCCTGAAACATTCCACCCACTTATGCACACATCTCCTCGTAACATCCACAATCCTTGATATTTCTTCCACTGGCGCCTCTGCCTTGTGTAGAGATACAATAACTTTAATTTGCTCCTTTGTTAGGTCTTTCTTGCCACTCATTATGCAAATAATGATATTTATACCAATGCGCGTCTGTTCAATTACTCGCGGGAAGGAAGGCGATACTTTTTTAAATGCTTCGTCTATAATTGACAAGTGGCATCTGAACATTCCTCAACGGTCTTGATGGAGTGCCCGTGCCTTAAACAAGCTGCCATAGAGTACATTTTCTGAATTCCCGTATGGAAGCGCTGTGTTATGATGTCGCGAACAATGCTTTGGCGCGCTGTGTGTATATATATATATATATTATATATATATATATATATATATATATATATATATATATTATATATATATAAATAAAAAAAATATGAAATCTAAAATATAAAAAATCAAAATATAAGCAATCAAAAATAATAAATAAATCAAAATATGAAAAATATAAAAATATGAAGAAAAAGTCAAAAAATATGAAAAATCAAAAAGTAAAAAATATGAAAAAATATAGCTATAAAAATTACAAATAAAAATAAATTACTTCTATTTATAAGTTTTATATATATATATATATATATATATATATATATATATATATATATATATATATATATATATATATATATATAATATATTATATATATATATATATATATATATAAAACTTAAAATAAAAAATTAAATAAAAGTAATTTATTTTTATTTGTAATTTTATATATATATATATATATATATATATATATATATATATATATATATATAATTATATATATATATATATATATATTTTATATATATAGCGCAAGTGTGTGTGTCTGTGTGTCCGCGATAGGTGCCGCCCCCTGTGGCGCAATCCCATCATATGGCATAGTTTTGGAACCGGGTCGACCAGGGGAAGGTTTTAAGCCCACTTATGGGATGATCCGATCACTTTTTTTTTTTTTTTTTCCACTTTTCTTCGAGAAGTGCCGTCTGAACACCTGAACATAAGTGTCGTAATCGTCTAGCTCTTCTAATTGTCTGTAACAGATAACATGCCTTGCCCTGCCATTTTCGGCGTCTACATGTTGTTTAAGCACTTCTATCTTCAATCTTTCTGAGGTAAGTTTCTTATTTGCAATCAGGGTGTCCACTCTAAGCAGGAATTGATTTATTTCAATCGTGTTCGCATCCCCAGAAAACTTAGGTACCCCTGCGGCAGAGGTAATAATCTCATGTCTAACAATCCTTCCTTGTTCTTCATACCCATGTTTATTTGTATTTGTCTTGAATGTAGCCTACGATATGATCCAGTGACTACGGGACTCTTTCTTAGCTGTCTTTTTCGAACTCTTGAGGCCGGTGACATTTACAGAATATTAAGACTTCATACCTGGCTGGACTGATGACGAGGAGATGGAGCGGAGGTAATATCTAAAATCTTGGGGTGTGTGGCGTGGCGTCGGCGACGGGACATACATACAGACACACAACACAACACCTTTCTTCGTATATCAGGATCTCCTGTTAATTAGAGAGGAATTAGTTCTACAATATCAATATATAGATAACACGTGACTTAAAGGAAGGTATTATACTTCACAGGAGGGTATTGTGGTTGATTGAAGTTCTCGTGGAGTGGCGACGAAGGGTAGCGGGTGATGTCGGACTGCTTTTCAGAGTAACACTGGGTGTGTGTCACTGGTCAGGATGGTAGGAATTTTTGGGGTCGGGCTGGCAGCGAAGGATGTCGTGACGGGACTTTTTCTTTTCTTGTGTTACCTCGTTTCTTCTGTCTTTCCTGCTTCTGGTTTTCTTGCTTGTGCTTTTCTTGTTTCTTTCTTCTTACTGCGTGCTGGTTTCTTTTTAAGGCGTGAAAGAACGATTGACGTGAGAGGAATACGAGTGTGTGAGTGTGTGTATGGCTGGGGTGTAGCTAGCGGCTTCGGTAGGTAGTGGCAGCGAGGGTTTCGTGTAGGCCTATAGCTGGCGAACGGCGTCGGTCGGTAGGGTGTGAGCTGGCGGCGAGGGTTGGGTGCGGAACTGGCTGGCTGGCGTCGCGGGGTTTTTCCTATGTTTTCTTTTCGTTTCTTCTGTTTCTGCTTTTCTTCGGAGTATTTAGACGTGGATTCAGATCCTTTTCGCTACCACCATTGTTAGTTGCACCTCTGTTGTTAGCTGTTAGTGCCGTGTTCTTGTTATGCACCGTTTGTCATGCATGGGTTGGAATAATCAGTTGGTTATCTCTCTTGGTTTTAATAAAGGATAACAAAGTACTTTCATTCACTTGTAGTATTCAGGGACTCACTTTCACTCTGTGTTCACCGTGTAGAATGTTCAAGGTCTCTCACTCTGTCT
>JACEEZ010007691.1:377265-389765 GCA_016584305.1 Chionoecetes opilio
CGTGACCTTGGGCGGTGGTGGTGGTGGTGAGAGGGTAATGTTGTGGTGGTGGTGATGAGAGGGGAAGGTTGTGGTGGTGATGAGAGGGTAATGTGGTGGTGGTGGTGAGAGGGTAATGTTGTGGTGGTGGTGATGAGAGGGGAAGGTTGTGGTGGTGGTGGTGGTGATGAGACGGGAAGGTTGTGGTGGTGGTGAGAGGGGAAGGTTGTGGTGGTGGTGAGAGGGGAAGGTTGTCGTGGTGGTGAGAGGGGAAGGTTGTCGTGGTGGTGATGATGAGAGGGGGAGGTAGTGATGGACTGACTGATGGTGGTGGTGGTGGTGAGAGGGGAAGGTTGTGGTGGTGATTGGTTTGCTGGCTGCTATGAAATTAGTAATGTCACAGTTTTGATCGCATGTGTCTAATATTTTCATTATTATGTCAATCACTGCAAAATGTATTAGTGTATTACTGCTACTACTACTACTATTACTACATTTTTGCTTTACTTTTTTTCTTTTTTTCTTCTTGGCCTATAACACCTGTAGGCAGTGACCTCCATGGGTGCCGTGGGATGGTAGGCCCTGGAGGCTCACTTGAAGGCTGTGATGGTTGGCCCTCCCTCGCCCGTGTTGGCGCCGGCAAGATTTTTTTTTATAGTGACACGCCTGTGATTAGAGGCTCATGCCGCCCCCCTGTTTCCTCCGATGCACGCGATGCTATCGATGCGACTCGATGCAATCGAAGGTAGAGTTAATAGGCAGCATGTGGGTGTTCTTAGGCCACTCGACGGTGCAGAAAGATTTTAAGTGGATTTTGGTTCTCATCGGGGATCGAACTGAGGCCACCGAGATGACAAGGCCTGATACATCGCCCGTGACGTCACACCATCGAGATCCCACCCGCTCCGCTCCCCGTACAAGTTTACCTACCTAATATAATGTTTATCAATATAAAAGATATACTGTTATCTTCGGAAATGTTTGTTCTATAATATCAAATAAAAAATCGTAAAACACATTAAAGAAATGCCATTATGAGACTTTCAAGAAATATGCATTAACTTAAACTCTTCGCCATTTAATATTTTGCGAAAAAACTTTTTACATGGAGAAAAATAGAAGCGGAATTGCATTAGCTTTCCATTGATATATTTTGTTTTCTGATAAATGAATTAAAACCATACATAAATTAGCGTTAACTAAATAAATAACCTCATCAATCGGGAAAAATTACCCGATTCCATGATGTTATTTATTTAGTTAACGCTAATTCATGCATGCTGCTAATTCATTTATCAGAAAAGGAAATATATCAATGGAAAGCTAATTAAATTCCGCTTCTATTGATTCCCTCCATGTAAAAAGTTTTTGCGCAAAATATTAAATGGCGAAGAGTTTAAGTTAATGCATATTTCTTGAAAGTCTCATAATGGCATTTCTTTTGTGTTTTACGTTTTTTTATTTGATAACATTATAGAACAAACATTTCCGAAGATAACAGTATATCGTTTATACTGATAAACATTATATTAGGTAGGTAAACTTCTACGGGGAGCGGAGCGGGTGGGATCTCGATGGTGTGACGTCACGGGCGATGTATCAGGCCTTGTCATCTCGGTGGCCTCGATCGAACTCGGGTCACCGAGACGCCAGTCGGAGACGCTAACCACTCTGCTACCTCCTCATTATCACAATTTGTAGTGGTAGTAGATAAAAGTAGAATGCATAGTAATAGTTGTAGTAGTATCAGTGATAGTAATACGTAGTAGTAGTACTTCTACGATAAATAATAATGAACTCATTCTACTTATTTTACCAACATTCTCTTGTACTGCAACTACAAAACTACAACTCCTATTATAAGCAAGGCGGTATTATGAGAGAGAGAGAGGGGGACGCCTAAACGCCTTGTCACGCCTTTATCGCGGCTCTTTATCAGTCCCTCGGCACCTGTAGTTAGAGAGAGAAAAAAATATATAAATCACAAAAACTGTTGATGTGACGCGTTAAATATGTGAACAAAAAATTGGAAGGTTTGTGGTCAAGTGGGATAGAAGGAAGGTCTCTCTCTCTCTCTCTCTCTCTCTCTCTCTCTCTCTCTCTCTCTCTCTCTCTCTCTCTCTCTCTCTCTCTTCGCTCTCTTCTCTCTCTTCTCTCTCTCTCTCTCCTCTCTCTCTCTCTCTCTCTCTCTCTCTCTCTCTCTCTCTCTCTCTCTCTTCTCTCTCTCTCTCTCTCTTCTCTCTCCCTCTCTCTCGTTTCTCTCGTCTTCTCGGTTTATTCTTCATTATCCTCTCATGTCTCTCTCGCTCTCTTCGTTCTATCTCTTCTATCTCCTCCATTTCTCTCTTCTATCGTCTCTTCTCTGCTCTCATCTTTCTTCTTTCTCTCGTCTCTCTCTCCGACAGTCCCGGGGTATTTTGTTGGATTGATTCTGTGTGTTTGTTTATGTGTTTGTGTTCTAAGAATTTTTCCTAGTGTTGAATTAATATGAATTATATACTTATTGTTTTTTTTTGTACCGATATTGCTTTACTTATTTACTACTTTCCTTACTAATCTTAACTCCTTACTCACTCACCTTTCTACTACATTTGATACTACTCTATTTATATATCTACAACTCATTATGATACCTCATTCCTTACCACCATCCCTACTACTAACACATCCATTACTTTTCACAACGCACACCCGGTTGGTAAGCGTGATGATGTGGTAAAAGGTTAAGCAATAAATACAAAAATACACTACTATCATCCACTATCTTGCCTGCAACTAAACACTAATTCTATTACTACTACTACCACAACCACCACCCCACCCATACCACACCCCCGCAACTCTACACACTATTACTAACTAGTACTACTCCAACACATATACTACAAATTAGAACACTGCATTACTACCTTCACTACTCATTACTATTCTCTTACCACACCACTACAATACTATAGTAATATATACTACATCAAACCACACAAACTACCACACCAACCAACCATATACAACACCACACACACACACACACACACTACACTATAACTCTCCCACTACATTATCTACACACTTTCTTTTTTCCCCACTACTTTTTAATACACTACACCACTTTTTATTTCTACCTAACTACCACCACTACATAACTACCACTACCACTACCACTACTATTACTACTACTACTACTACTACTACTACACCATTACTACTACTACTACTACCACTACTATTACTACTACTACCATTACCACTACCACTACTACTACTACCACTACCACTACCACTACCACTACTACTACTACCACTACCACTACCACTACCACTACCACTACTACTACTACTACTACCATTACCACTACCACTACTACTACTACTACTACTACTACTACTACCACTACCACTACTACTACTACCACTACCACTACCACTACCACTACTATTACTACTACTACTCATAATCCTCATTCTTTCACCCTTCATTTTCTTCCACTTCCTCCTTTTGTGCCTCCTCTTCCTCTTTTTCTTCACCTATTTTTCTTTTGTCTTTCTTCGGTTCAACTATTATGTCCTCTCCAACTTCTCCTCCTCCTCCTCCTCCTCCTCCTCCTCCTTCTCCTCCTCCTCCTTCTCCTACTCCTCTTCTTCACTCATTACCTCCGCCAACGAAGTTGGAGGGGTTATGTTTTCACCCCGATCTGTCTGTCTGTCTGTCTGTTTGTTAGTGTGCAGGATTCTCTCGACAAAGTAACGCATGATTTGGACCAAACTCGATACCAAGTCTATTTGGTATAAGAAGAACTGATTTAATTTGGATGAAATCTATTGACAACTGTTGCCATGGCAACCAATTGATAATATTCGGCCGGAGGTATGCGCTCATACTGAGTGTGTGTTTATATATATATATATATATATATATATTATATATATATATGCAACAATTGATGAAATATCGGGCGGAGGTTATGCGCTCTACTGAGTGCACCCCCCCCTAGTTTTTCTTTTGTTTTCCTTCCTTTGATTGAACTATTATGCTCTCCTCCTCCTCATCCCTCCTCCTCCTCCTCCTCCTCCTCTTCCTCTCCTCCTCCTCCTCCTCCTCCTCCTCCTCCTCCTCCTCCTCCTCCTCCTCCTGTGCATTGCATGACACAAAAGGTCTTCTCAGAATTAGACGCAACAATTTTCTTTAAGCATCAGGACGATTTTCTGACTGGCGAGAGGAAACATGCCACTGTCCTCTTGCCCTGACAGTGTGACGTAAAGGCGTAACGGACCACTTACACACTTAGTGACTTACTTACGTGTGGAGGGGAGGGGGTCGGTAGGTGTGTTGGGGGGGGGGGGGTGAAAGATGTCCGTCTGGGTCTGTGTTTCGTATGGAGGTTTAGCATAATTGTTTTACGTTTCACTGTGATCTATGGCGGAAGGGAAGCGTGTAGGAGAGAGAGAGGGGATAGAGATAATAGGGAGAGGGAGAGGATAGAGATAATAGAGAGAGAGAGAGAGAGAGAGGGATAGAGATAATAGAGAGAGGGGGGAGAGGATATAGAATATAGAGAGAGAGAGAGAGGCAAAGAGGTAATAAGGAGAGAGTCAAGGATTGTATCTCTGAGGGGTTTAGTAAGTTAGACCTTTTTCCTCCCTTCCTTCTTCCCTCCTTCCATCCCTCTGCATTCTCTCTCCTCTCCTTTCCCATCCTCGCTGGCGTCGGTCTCTCTCGGTCTCTCGGCCCCAACCAACCCTCCTCCTCCTCCATTATTTATTCCGGCTTATAAAGGGGGGAAGGAAGGAATTTGTCTGGTGGTGTGATACCCAGGCCACAGGTAGTACAAGTGTTATGTGTTGGGAGCCCATTATTTATTACTTGTATTATTATTCACGAAGACTTTCACCACTTCTAGTAACTGATCTTCCCTTTCTCTCTCTCTCTCTCTCTCTCTCTCTCTCTCTCTCTCTCTCTCTCTCTCTCTCTCTCTCTCTCTCTCTCTCTCTCTCTTCCGCGCACCGAAAAATCAGAAATGAGGTAAAATTTAAAGGTTTGTCGAAATGTTATGCTTTCCTGCGTGTATGTATGGATGTAAATTGCGAGTAGGAAGAATGATTTGCTATTACGTGTTTTTAGTTTTATGTTTTTCGGCGAACTTAGTGTTGTGATCATTATAATATTTACAGCGTTATTTATTTGTTGATAATTATTTCATGTTTTATGTTAGGTGTTACTTATCGGCATTTTTTATTGAACTTTCAATTTGTCATTTTTTTTAGAAATTAAGGAAAAATGAGACTACTAACGATTTTTTCTTTGCGTTGTTACAAGTGGACACCATCAGTATTACAGCTATTATTTTGTATCATTATTGTTATCATTGTTCATCATTATAATCAGTATCATTAATCATTGTTATTGTTATAGTAATCGCAATTAATAGGTACTAGGTGCAGTTATAGCAGCAGTCACACTTAACAACAACAACAGTAGCAGCAGTAGCAGTAGCAGTAATAAGAGTAGTAGTAGTAGTAGTAGTAGTAGTAGTAGTAGTAGTAGTAGTTACTGCTATTGTATTTCTTGTTAGAGATAATGGAAGAAGAAGTAGTGGTGGTGTTGGTGGTGGCGGCGGGGGTCAGCGGCGGGCCTCTGTACAGCCTTCTTAGCGGGGCCGCGACAAAGCCTCACAAACCCATAAAGAAAAGTGTTAATGAGCCGCGTGACTAAATGATCCGGGTTGTGGTCCTCCTCCTCCTCCTCCTCTCCTCCTCCTCCTCCTCCTCCTCCTCCTCCTCCTCCTCCTCCTCCTCCTTCTTCCTCCCTCCTCCCCTGGGTCTCATTCCCTTATCTCCTCCTCTTCATCCTTTTCTTCAGTTTTCTTTTGTCTTGTCTTACGAAGTCATCCTCGCGTAAATGGTGGCAGGGGTGATGATGATTGTCCTCCTCCTCCTCCCTCCTCCTTCTCCTCCTCCTCCAGTCCTCCTCCTCCTCCTCCAGTCCTCCTCCTCCGCTTCCTCCTCCTCCTCCTCCTCCTCCTTCTTCCTCTTCCTTCCTCCTTTTCCTTCCTCCTCCCCCAGTCTCAATCCCTTATCTCTCTTCCTCCACCCCCTCTTCAGTTTTCTTTTGTCTTCGGTTGTGGTAGTCATCCTCATAAATGTGATGATGGTTGTCCTCCTCCTCCCTCCTCCTCTTCCTCCTCCTCCTTCCTCTTCTTCCTCCTCCTCCTCTTCCTCTTCCTTACCACCACCACGCCGCAGGAAAGGGCCTCTCCCTGCGCCGTGACCCTCCAGATGAGCGCCTCGGTGTTACTAATGTTAGCACACCACTTCCCGCCTGTCCCTCCTCCTGGGCTCACACCAAGACTTCTATCTCCTCACCAACTGCTATAACATCTCGTCCTCCTCCTCCTCTTCCTCCTCCTCGTCCTCCTCCTGCTCCTACTCCTCCACCTCCTCTTCCTCTTCCTCCTCCTCCACCTCTTCTTCCTCTCCCTCCTCCTCACCAACTGCTATAACATCTCTTCCTCATCTTCCTCCTCCTCCTCCTCTCTCCTCCTCCTCCTCCTCTTCCTCCTCCTCCTCCTCTTCCTCCTCCTTCTCCTTCCTCTCCTCCTCCTCCTCCTCCTCCTCCTCTCTTCTTCTGATTCTCCTTGGCCTCGTCCTATATATTCACCTGCTTCTTCCACCCCCACTTTTTCTTCCCCAGCTTTCCCCTCCCCTTCCTTCTTAAGTTCTTATTCTCTTTTTCTTAGTTCTTTGCCTCCTCTCATGCTTCTTTCTGTCTTCCACATCTCCTCCTCCTCCTCCTCTTCTTCTTCTTTCACCTTAACTTTTGCTCCCATAGTTTGAACTTTTCAGCATATTTTCCATATTTTTTTTTACATGTCCATAATTTTCTTTTGGCAGTTCATTCTCTCTCTCTCTCTCTCCTCTCTCTCTCTCTCTCTCTCTCCCTTCTCTTCTCTCTCTCTCTCTCTCTCTCTTCTCTCTCTCATCTCTCTCTCTCTCTCCTCTTTCTCTCTCTTTTCTCTCTCTCTCTCTCTCTCTCTCTCTCTCTCTCTCTCTCTCTCTCTCTCTCTCTCTCTCTCTCTCTCTCTCCTCTCCTCTCTCTCTCTCTCTCCTCTCTCTCTCTCTCTCTCTCTCTCTCTCTCTCTCTCTCTCCTCTCTCTCCTGCAATTGGTTGACGCACCCTTTAACAAATAGGATAATGGAGAGGACGGAGAGGAGGGAGAGAGGGAGGGAGGGAGAGAGAGAGAGAGAGAGGAGGGAGGGAAGGATGGATGGAAGTTGTCGCCCACGTGTTTACAAAAAGGTATATTTAACTATTTGTATCATGAAGGGAAAATGAGTTGTGTGTGTGTGTGTGTGTGTGTGTGTGTGTTCGCCCCCCCTCCCACCCCCAAGTTATTTATCATCATGAACATCTGGGGACTTGTTTGTTTTGTTTGTTGCCTTGGAGTCTGTTTACAATTACTAGACTTGTGTGCGTGTTTGTTCTTCGCTTGTTTTAGTGTGTGTGTGTGTGTGTGTGTGTGTGTGTACGTGTGTGTGTGTGTGTGTGTGTGTGTGTACGTACGTGTTGTGTGTGTGTACGTATTTCAAGGCCGCTGGGGGAGGGGGGGCGGGGGGGGAGAAGGAAATACACGTGCTTTAGTATATATAAGGAAGGCAACACGTCAACAACAGGAAGAGGCATAACACGTGGTTTATAAATGAGAAACTTAACTTGTAAACAATGGGAAGGTAAACACGTGGTCTCCATCGTCAACACTAATCCGTGACACGTGTGATGTAAACACTAGACACCTGCAACACGTGACCTTTCAACAGGTGGACACAGGTAACTCAACACCTGTTTGATTTACTCGCTTTGTGGAAACTCTGTCATTTAAAGTACCTATACATTTCCTTCTTTTTTTCCTTGCTTCCGAAATTTCCCCAGTTTCTACAAAAATCTTCTTCTTCTTCCTCTCCTTCTTCCTGTCCTTCCTTCCCCCCCCCTTCCCCTCCCCTTCCTTTTCCTCCATGCCTTTCCCTTCCTTCTTCCTTTTTTTCCTTGCCTTGGTCTTTTTACATTCCTCTCTTTTCCGTTTCTTCTTCTTCGCTTCCTTTTCTTTGTCTTTCTTTCATCCTACTTCCTTGTTCTTCTGTCTCTATCATCCATAATTTATTGTCATTCTGATCTTCGTTTTCCAATCCGCTGTGGCTATGGAGGGGGGGTAGAAGGAAAACACTTATTTTATTTATAGTAAGGAAAGCAACACTTATTATACAACGGTAAGAGGCAACAACACGTGGTTTATGAATGAGAAACCTTAATTGTAAACAATGAAGGTACACACGTAGTATCTCAGCGAACAACACTAATGTACACGTGACAGAAAACACTAAGACACCTGCAAACGTACCTTTTAATGGTACACGGTAACCAACACCTTATTTATTTAACTCCCCCTTTTTGTGGAAACACCTTCATTTATGTACCTAAACAAACCTTCTTTTTTACCGTGCGACCTTTTTTGTACATTTAACCACATTTTTATTCCAAAGAAAACACCTTATTACTTCCGTACCGAATCCTTATTTATGTCCTTAACGACAACCCCTTCTTTATGTCCGAAACCAACCTTTTTATTACATTGACAGAACCACTTTCCTTATTCCTAAGACAATACACCTTCCTTCTTTCATGTTGCCTTCCTTCTTTTCTACACGTAAGACAGAACAACACTTTATTTATGTACACCCCTCTTTCAATCTACAAACAACATAATTTATTACATTCTGACTCCTTTCCCAATCTCCTTTATTTATGTACACGTAAGACAGAACAACACTTATTTATGTACATGTAAGACAGAACAACACTTATTTATGTACACGTAAGACAGAACAACACTTATTTATGTACACGTAAGACAGAACAACACTTATTTATGTACATGTAAGACAGAACAACACTTATTTATGTACACGTAAGACAAACAACACTTATTTATGTATAGAAAGCAGATACAACACTTATTTTATGTAACGTAAGACAGACAACACTTATTTATGTACACGTAAGACAGAACAACACTTATTTATGTACACGTAAGACAGAACAACACTTATTTATGTATACGTAAGACAGAACAACACTTATTTATGTATACGTAAGACAGAACAACACTTATTTATGTACACGTAAGACAGAACAACACTTATTTATGTATACGTAAGACAGAACAACACTTATTTATGTACACGTAAGACAGAACAACACTTATTTATGTACACGTAAGACAGAACAACACTTATTTATGTACACGTAAGACAGAACAACACTTATTTATGTACATGTAAGACAGAAACAACACTTATTTATGTATACGTAAGACAACAACACTTATTTATGTACACGTAAGACAGAACAACACTTATTTATGTAAGTAAGACAGAACAACACTTATTTATGTACACGTAAGACAAACAACACTTATTTATGTACACGTAAGGCAGAACAACACTTATTTATGTTACACGTAAGGCAGAACAACACTTATTTATGTACACGTAAGGCAGAACAACACTTATTTATGTATACGTAAGCAGAACAACACTTATTTATGTACAGTAAGACAGAACAACACTTATTTATGTATACGTAAGCAGAACAACACTTATTTATGTATACTGTAAGACAAGAACAACACTTATTTATGTACACGTAAGACAAAACAACACTTATTTATGTATACGTAAGACAAACACACTTATTTATGTCATACGTAAGGCAGAACAACACTTATTTATGTACTAGTAAGGCAGAACAACACTTATTTATGTAACGTAAGACAAAACAACACTTATTTATGTAACGTAAGACAGAACAACACTTATTTATGTACAGTAAGACAGAACAACACTTATTTATGTAACGTAAGACAGAAACAACACTTATTTATGTATAGTAAGGACAGAACAACACTTATTTATGTAACGTAAGACAAACAACACTTATTTATGTATACGTAAGACAGAACAACACTTATTTATGTACAGTAAGACAAACAACACTTTATTTATGTACAACGTAAGACAAACACACTTATTTATAGGTACACGTAAGACAAACAACACTTATTTATGTACACGTAAGACAGAACAACACTTATTTATGTACACGTAAGACAGAACAACACTTATTTATGTACACGTAAGACAGAACAACACTTATTTATGTACACGTAAGACAGAACAACACTTATTTATGTACATGTAAGACAGAACAACACTTATTTATGTACACGTAAGACAGCACAACACTTATTTATGTACACGTAAGACAGAACAACACTTATTTATGTACACGTAAGACAGAACAACACTTATTTATGTACACGTAAGACAAAACAACACTTATTTATGTATACGTAAGACAAAACAACACTTATTTATGTACACGTAAGGCAGAACAACACTTATTTATGTATACGTAAGACAAAACAACACTTATTTATGTATACGTAAGACAAAACAACACTTATTTATGTACACGTAAGACAAAACAACACTTATTTATGTACACGTAAGACAAAACAACACTTATTTATGTATACGTAAGACAAAACAACACTTATTTATGTATACGTAAGGCAGAACAACACTTATTTATGTATACGTAAGGCAGAACAACACTTATTTATGTATACGTAAGGCAGAACAACACTTATTTATGTATACGTAAGGCAGAACAACACTTATTTATGTATACGTAAGGCAGAACAACACTTATTTATGTATACGTAAGACAAAACAACACTTATTTATGTACACGTAAGACAAAACAACACTTATTTATGTACACGTAAGACAAAACAACACTTATTTATGTATACGTAAGGCAGAACAACACTTATTTATGTATACGTAAGGCAGAACAACACTTATTTATGTATACGTAAGACAAAACAACACTTATTTTTGTACACGTAAGACAAAACAACACTTATTTATGTACACGTAAGACAAAACAACACTTATTTATGTATACGTAAGGCAGAACAACACTTATTTATTATCACGACAACAGTATTTACGTTTCTTTTTATAGATTTATTTTTCCTTTGGTTGTTTAGATTAGAAAAATAAAGTCATTTTTTCTTTCTTGCTGTACTGTATATTAATTTAATTTATTTTATTTATATATGTAGATTTTTTGCTCTGTTCAGTTAAGAGAAAAGCTAAATTCCAGCGTGACTCATAGTGGGTGTGGAACTGTGTGTGTGTGTGTATGTGTTTGTGTGTTTGTGTGTATGTGTGTATGTGTTTTGTGTGTGTATGTGTGTGTGTGTGTATGTTTGTTGTGTGTGTATGTGTTTGTGTGTGTATGTGTGTGTGTGTATGTGTTTGTGTGTGTGTGTGTATGTGTTTGTGTGTGTGTGTGTCTGTCTGTCTGTCTGTCTGTCTGTCTGTCTGTCTTGTCTTGTCTTGTCTGTCTTGTCTGTGTCTGTCTGTCTGTCTGTCTGTCTTGTCTGTGTCTGTCTGTCTGTCTGTCTGTCTGTCTGTCTGTCTGTCTGTCTGTCTCTGTCTGTGTGTGCTGTGTGTGTGGTGTGTGTGTGTGTGTGTGTGTGTGTGTGTGTGTGTGTGTGTGTGTGTGTGTTGTGTGTGTGTGTGTGTGTGTGTGTGTGTGTGTGTGTGTGCGTGCGGGGCGTGCGTGCGTGTATGTGTGCGCGTGTGTGTGGTGTGTCTGTGAGTGAGTGTGAGTGTGTGTGTGAGTGAGTGAGTGTGCGTGTGTGTGTGTGCGTGTGTGTGCGAGTGAGTGTAGTGAGTGAGTGTAGTGGTGGTTGTGTGTGTGTGTGTGTGTGTATGTGCGGTGTGTGTGGGTGTGTGTGTGTGTTGTGTGGTGTGTGTTGTGTGTGTGTTGTCTCAGTGTGTGTGTGAGTGTCCAGTGGTGTGTGTGCGCGTGCGTGTGTGTGTGTGTGTGTCCTAAGCCGCCACTCCCTCTGATGCTGCCTTGCAAGGCTCAGCTTCAAGGGAATCGAGGGTTAATTAAGTACTTTGAAAGGCAGGTCATTTGCTTTAGATTGGATTATGGCCGCGGTTAATATGGGTGAGTATAGTGGTAGTTATGGTAGTGATGGGGGTCGTGATTACATGATACTGGTAGTGACAGGTGGTAGTTGTAGTGGTAATAGTAATGGTTGATGGTTAAAAGTGATGGTAGTAGCTGTGGTAGTGATTATTAGTTGAAATAGCAATAGTAGTAGTAGTGGTAGCAGTGGTAATAGAAGAAGTGGTTGTATTTGTAGTAGTAATAGTAGTAAAAATAGTAATAGTTTTTTATGGTCTTTAAGAACGCTAGTAACAACAGTGGTATAATGGCTATGGTAATGGTAGTTTAAGTAGTATAGTAGTAGTAGTAGTAGTAGTATAGTAGTAGTAGTAGTAGTATAAATTCATCACAAACTCCGTATCATCATTACTTCATTACCAATTCTACTTCCAAACAAAACCAAACCACCAACACTTAGTATTCAACCTCTGCCGAACCA
>JACEEZ010007692.1:0-11030 GCA_016584305.1 Chionoecetes opilio
CGCAGGGTCTTTCCAACTTTATCTTTTGTTTAATACCCTTTGGTGATCGGTATTGCCACCCCAAAACACGCACGCACGCACGCACGCCGCCGCACCACGCACCACAACAACACACACACACACACACACACCACACACACACAAAACCACACAACCCCACACACACAACACCACACAATAATGAAATATTAAAAATAGTTACTATATAATATGAAATGTGAAACACCCAAAAAATTAATACGGATATACATTATGGAAGTATTTTCTTATTCTGGTGGAAAAAAAAATGCAACCTTTTTCCGTAATTGGGAAAAAAAAATTTTTTTCCATCCTTGTGGAGCGGTGTGTTACAGTTGTGGCAGTTCTCAGTCCCTGGGGGTACGTTAAAATCATTCCTTGGCGAATGAAGGGTATTCCCTTCCCTCACCTCATAGCGCCCCACACCTAAAATCCCCTGAAGAAGTATTAGATGAAACACTAAAATCTCCCCTTGAATGAATGTATCTCCTGAAACACCTAAAATCTCCCCTTGCTGAATTATCTACCCTGAAAACCTAAAATTCCTGAATGAAGTATTACTGAACACCAAAATCTCCCCTATGAATTATTTAAAAAAAAATCTCCCTTGAATAATGTATTAGCCTGAAAATAAAACCCCTGAATAAAAAAAACCCTAAAATCTCCCTTGAATGAGTATTATCTAAACACCTAAATCTCCCCTTGAATTAAGTATTACCCTGAAACACCTAAAATTCCCCTGAATGAAGTATACCCTGAAAACCTAAAATCTTGAGGAATGTATCTATGAAACACCTAAAATCCCCTTGAGTGAATGTATCTACCTGAAAACAAAATTCCTTGATGATGTATCTATGAAACACTAAAATCTCCCCTTGAGTGAATGTATCTACCTGAAAACTAAATCTCCCTTGAGTGAAGTATCTACCCTGAAACACCTAAAATCTCCCCTTGAGTGAAGTATCTACCCTGAAACACCTAAAATCTCCCCTTAAAGTGAATGTATCTACCCTGAAAACACCTAAAACTCCCCTGAGTGAATGTATCTACCCTGAAACACCTAAAATTCCCCTTGATTGAATGTATCTCCCTGAAACACCTAAAATCTCCCCTTGAGTGAATGTACTACCCTGAAACACCTAAAATCTACCCTTGAGTGAAGTTTTCTACCCTGAAAACACTAAAATCTCCCCTGAGTGAATGTATCTACCTGAAACACCTAAAATCTCCCCTGAGTGAATGTAATACCTGAAACACCTAAAAATTCCCCTGAGGAAAAGTATCTACCATGAAACACCTAAAATCTCCCACTTGAGTGAATGTATCTACCCTAAAAAACACCTAAAATCTCCCTTGAGTGAATTTTTCTACCCTTTGTGTGAAACACTAAAATCTCCCTTTGAGTGAATGTATCTACCCTGAAAACCTAAAAATCTCCCCTTGAGGAATGTATCTACCCTGAAACACCTAAAATCTCTCCTTGAGTGAATGTATCTACCCTGAAACACCTAAAATCTCCCCATGAGTGAATGTATCTACCCTGAAACACCTAAAATCTCCCCTTGAGTGAATGTATCTACCCTGAAACACCTAAAATCTCCCCTTGAGTGAATGTATCTACCCTGAAACACCTAAAATCTCCCCTTGAGTGAATGTATTTAGCCTGAAACACCTAAAATCTCCCCTTGAGTGAATGTATTTAGCTTGAAACACCTAAAATCTCCCCTTGAGTGAATGTATCTACCCTGAAACACCTAAAATCTCCCCTTGAGTGAATGTATTTAGCTTGAAACACCTAAAATCTCCCCTTGAGTGAATGTATCTACCCCGAAACACTTAAAATCACCGCTGAACTAAGCTTTCTATTATTCATTCTCTTGAATTAATGTTTGTCAGGTGTTGGGTTGCTACGTAGCAGGTCATTTCGGTCAGGTGTACTCAGGTAAGCCTGTTCCATTTACAGAGTCGTTTTGACCTGCATTATACGCTGCAAATATTAGAATATGAAAAACCCAGTCAGGTGGAATGACATTTGTATTGGTGTTCATAAGGCATGGCCTGGTTCCATTACACACCCTCAAACCCACACTGTTCGGGAAATGGGTACTTCATATTTATTACTGCTATTTACAGAAAATAGGTCGACAGGCCAGTACTGCAGTACTGGCCTGTCGACCTATTTTCTCAGGAACAGCACAGCACTGCTAATGTTGATACCAGTGGTGGGGTTGTCTGGTTTCTCTCAGGCTATGTTAACCCCTTGAGACCCAGAACGTAATTTCCATAGTAATTTGGCTATCATTAGACGATTTTTAGTTAATATATATAAGCAATATTTTATAGATATGACCTGTTTAGAATCCTTGTCGACTAACTAATTTGGTACATTCAGTTACTTTTCGTAATTTTATGGCTAACAACACACGATTTTTTATAGCAAAGGAAAGATCTGGGTGCGAAGGGTTTAATAACGATGAGAAAGCAAAGTGGTCCCATTCTGATAGCTTAAGGATTTTCATAAGTGAAGAACCAGATGAGAGCTTGACCACCGGATAACAGTCGCGGCAATAAAAAAAAAGGCCTGCTTGCATCTCCAGGTCAAGTGCCATTTTTGACAATGTTGTAGTTAACCATGTCATGGACCTTTCCAGAGTCCAAGTAAGTAAAGCTTCTTGTGTTTGTTCATGCAGGTTGTAGTAGTTGATATGGAAAATGTTGGTTGAGGCTGTGAGTGGTGGAAGAGGATTTCTTGTTGTCAAATCACTGAGGCGCATTAGGTGAGCATAAGCCCGATCAAAGGCAAAATATTCATACTTCAGGCTGGGGATGAGAGTAATGGCAATACAGCGGAGTTTGAGGGTTGGCTTATTTGGGTATGGAAGAGTCATCGACGGTTTTCCAATCAAAAGAACATTTGGAAATGAGAGAAGCATCGATTGTACAGCAGAGGTGTTCAGCAAATTCAAATTGTGGCTCCTTTGACAGCTTTAGTGCGAGGGAAATGGCGATAGTGATGAGTTTCATACTTTATCCTCGAAGCGTTTAGCAACTTCAAACACCTGCATCATCTTATTTATGAGGGAAGGTGCTGCAGGGAGGCAGGCTGGCGGGTTACTGGGATCAATGGGCCGCCTAAGAAGAAAATGCACGCAAAAAAAACACAAATTTGGTCAGCAGCTTCCCCTAGTAAGAGATCTGATGTAATGAAATGAGATGAAGACTGTTTTTATGTACTGTTTATTATCCTATCACACCATTTGTTCACTGGCCTCTCTCAGGTTCTCCGCCTTAAAAATATTTGAAATCCTTTTGGTCACATTCATTTCACGCCTGACCTTGTTGTGCAGTCGTCTACAAAGGTCATGCTGCTGTATATAACGAAAAACTGACAGGATGCGAATAAGTATTATATTAACAAACTCGTTTACATGCAGATGAGGCTTTCCATATATACAAACAAATACAGAAAATTGTATAGATATCAATGACAATGTACGTGTATATGCATGTATGTATGTATGAATGTATGTGTATGCAGTAAGTCTAACACTGTATACACGCATCAAGACTTTATCGATACAGCAACACAATCAAGCTATGTATATTTTATTTTTACGTTGGAGCCTACAGCGCCTGTAGGGCATTATTATCGTCCTTAATTAGGTTTAAGTAACTCAACACAACTACTAAGCCAAACACAACACAGCACAACTAAACCTAATTCATAGTAAAAGTAAATAACACAACACAACCAAGCCTATTACCATACAATAACTACTGTAAGACGCCGTGGGCTGATATTAACACAGCATGACAAATAAGCTTAAAAACAGCACAATATGTGACACAATAACATCAACAGTGACCCAGAAACACAATGACACAGAGAGAGAGAGAGAGAGAGAGAGAGAAGAGGAGAGAGAGGGAGAGAGAGAGAGAGAGAGAGAGAGAGAGAGAGAGAGAGAGAGAGAAGAGAGGAGAGAGGGGAGAGAGAGAGAGGAAGAGAGAGAGAGAGAGAGAGAGAGAGAGAGAGAGAGAGAGAGAGAAAGGCGTTGCGTAATATTCCAAGTGAGGTCACCTGAATATTGCCAAACAGGAGGTACATACAACTTTAAGCTCAACCATTGCGTCTCGTTCCGGCCCCGTTGCCTTCTATACTATTCCTCGACACCTCCTCTCCACTCTTCCCTTGTCTCCTCCAAACACTTCTCTCGCTACCCTTTACCTTCACACCTTACCCTTGATCCCCCCTTAGCAATCAATCCTACAGCCATTCTTACTCACACTTCCCCAAAATCTATAACTCCTTAACCTTGCTTCGCTACTTGTAATACCCTGTGTCTATTACTCTCACGCCTCCTTCTTCATGTCTTAACCTGTCTCCTCCTGATTATTAATGTTGTCTAGACTGCCTAAGGAACGCTAAATAAGGCTGCCACATCCGCTCTTAGACACCATGGGGCCCCTCACCTACATTTCACTTATCAGTAAATTACTAACACAGAATGTTCATATTTTTCCAATCACAAACATAAATGAAACAGATTATAACCCTATTTTTCACGTTCATTTAAATGTCATGTCCGTTTTTCAATAGCCTTCCCACCGCGAATTAGAAAAAAAGAGCAGATTATGGCATTTTTCACTCTAAAACATTACGTCATTTTATCAGTTCTGTATGGTTTCATTGATTTATCATTGGACAGTTTCGGCTGGAGGGATGGGGTGGGCGGAGAGGAATCTTCTACTGTAGTACGTACTATCCTTTCTCTTCTATATAAGTTACATTAATTTTGTAGCAAACAGATAACCTCGCTAAAAGCCAACATACCACCTGTCACTTATACAATAATGGTATATGATCCTCCTCCTTCTCCTATTACTCCCTCAACCTTCTCCTCCTCCTCCTCCTCCTCCTCCTCCTCCTCCTCCTCCTCCCCCTCCTCCCTCCTCTCCCCTCCACAATGTGTTAACACCATTACAAAAACACACATACATTTACCTATCTATCAAAGCACTAAACCTACCCCCACAAACTAGTAGTAGTTGCCATAGATTACAGCTTCAACTTTCCTCACAAATTCCATGCAGTTTTTCTATATGCATGGTATCACTTTTTTCCGGCCAGCTTCGGCTGGAGAGATGGGTGGGTGGGGAGGAGCCTTCTACTTCCTACCTTTCTCTCTTTAATATCTAGTTAGTGTAGTGTAGGTTAAAGCAAACATCTTGTAAGGACATATCGGTCTGTTTCTGTTTGGTTTTCCTTGTATTCCTCCTCTCCTCCTCCTTTTTTCGCCCAATTAGTCAAGTCTGGTGATTTTTAAACATTTGAGAAAATATTGCGGGGTAAATAGTGCTTTTCTCGATGAAAATAACTCAATATTAAACTCCCAGCAGGTTTCGTAATAAGAGATCCTGCTTTACAAACCTACTCGATTTTTTCAATGTCATTATTCAAACTGGGACGCTAAAATTCCCTGGATATAATATACCTTGATTTTCAGAAAGCCTTCGATAGTTCCCCATAACGATCTTTGACCAAGCTAAGGGCCACATGGCTTAGGAGAGAGTTAGTACATTGGATGGCGATTGGCTTTCAAATCGTAAAACACGGGTAGAAAAAAATGGCGAGGCATCTGATTGGTTTGATGTACTAGTGGGGTGCCTCAGGGCTCGGTCCTGGGTCCTACTCTTTTTCTGATATATATCAATGATCTGGACTGCGGACTTGTATCTAAAATATCGAAATTTGCAGATGACACCAAATTAGGCGGTAAAGCATATACTAGGGAAAACTGCGAACTCTTGCAACGTGATCTCGACAAATTATCAGATTAGAGTGATAAATGGCTATTAAAATTCAATTCCGATATATGTAAAGTAATGCATATAGGCAACGATAACCTCAAATATAACTATCAAATGCAAAATAAATCGTTAGCTGAGGTTCAGCAGGAAAAAGATTTAGGTGTCATCATCAGTAATGATCTTAAAACTAGTCCGCATTGCCTAGCTGCCAGCAAAAAGGCGAATATGATGTTGGGCTTCAGTAAACGCAACTTTGAACATAAAACTCCAAAAGTAATGACACGATTATACACGTCTTTGGTTAGGCCGCACTTGGAATATGCCGTACAATTCTGGTCGCCTTGTTTCGTAAAAGATCAAGCCAAATTGGAATCAGTGCAAAGAAGAGCAACCAAACAAATTCCATCTCTGCGAAACTCATCTTATGAAGAGAGACTGCGGAAACTTAATTATGTTTTCCTTAAAGGATCGTAGAATCCGTGGGGACTTGATAGAAACCTTTAAGATCCTAAAAGGATTTGATGTCATTGATCAAGAGAACCTATTCGAGCTTTCTCCTCAAGTGATAACAAGAAATAACGGTTTAAAACTAAACGGTCATCGTTGCATCACAGATCTCCGTAAATATTAGTTCAATGTTAGAGTTGTTGATCGATGGAACAAGTTACCAGCAAATGTTGTCGAAGCCAACACAATAACTACATTTAAAAACAGACTTGACGCACACTGTAAAGTAAATGGGTATTGATAGTGCCCTGCGAATGCATATTATAGTCCCCCGGATCGAGTAGTGATAGTGATAGTTGTAGTTAGTATATTTCATATCCTATCATTCCTCACTACGAAATTTCCAGGTTCCTATCTTCTTTAGGGACATGGTATCATTTTCCAACTGTTCCTCCTACATGTAGTTGATAGTTAGCAGTATGTAGTACAACAGATACCCTAGTTATGGACCAATACGTCTCCTGGTGTCTGTTACTCCTATGTATTCCTATGTATTCCTCCTCCTCCTCCTCCTCCTCCTCCTCCTCCTCCTCCTCTTACATCCCACGACACGAGAGTCACCACACTGACAACCTTCCCCCCGCAGGTCACGTGACGTCTGTGGTCATGCGGATCCTGTTCACGCTCATGATGACTTGCGGATTGACAAAGTGCACGTGAGGAGGGGGAAAAAAGCAGCATTTCCCCTTAACCTTGAATTATACCTGTCTTAGGGACAAACACACTCACAATGACACGCTATAAGATGATGACAGCGACGATGTTAACGAGGAGTATAATAGCGATGATAAGAGTCGATGTGGAATAATAGAAAAAGTATTATGAAGCAGCAGCAGCAATAGCAAAATATAACAAAATAATAGAAAACAGAAAACAAAACCAATGGGTGCCGTTACAGGAAGGCAACACCCCAAAACAACACATCATCTGACTGACGATAACGACCACACCAGTAGTCTTTGCCACAACCTAGGAGTGTTGCATTAGGAGTGTCAAAAGGGACAGTCAAAGAGGAGGGTGTTCAGCGTGCCTGCTGGGGCCCTGCATTAGTGTTACGTGGCGGCCTCGCAGAGCTGGGCACTGAATACATTGAATGTATTTAAATACTAAATACTAAATACATGGGGAGAAATGTATTTAAATACTAAATACTAAATAATTTTACGAATGTATTTAAATACTAAATACTAAATACATCAATTGTATTTAAATACATTTGTAAATACATTTTAAATATACACAAATTTTAACATGTCCGAAAAAAATGGATTTCCTTAGGATTTCCTTAGATTTTGGGCTTTAGAAATTTCCTTCTCAGGCCTAAATTTCCTAAAAATAAGGAAATTTCCTTGAAAGCGGAAACACTGGTTCACTGTAACATCAGGATTGCCAGATAGTTGGGTGGGTTTACGGCCAAATTAACTGATAAAAAAGTATTTACATTTTTATATTATGAGTATTTAAATACAATGTATTTAAATACTCATAAAAGTATTTAAATACTGTATTTAAATACATGACAACCAATGTATTTATAAATACATTTCTAAATACACAAATGTATCTAAATACGTATTTAAATACAAATGTATTTAAATACTGCCCAGCTCTGGGCCTCGGTGTGTTAAGAGAGCAGGGAGGCGCCCAGTCACGCAGGCCTCGGCAGGGGGCGATATTAAACCCTGCTTATGCACTTCTTTCAGTCGGGATATATACGCTGATCCGTCTGAAGCCTGCGACGACACACCTGCCCCGCCCCGCCTTGCTCCACCTGAGACCCCGCACCGACCAATGGGCACGAGGATGCTAGGGCGCTGTAGGCTACACAAGGGTATTAAGGGCAAAGCAATCTCACTGTCTAAAAAAATCTAGCTTGTGATCTTTTGCAGGAAAAATATGAAAACTCTTCCCAGGGTGTAGATCTCCTGCCACTTAAGGAAGTTTTATAATCTTTCAGAAATGTTATAACTTCTCTCCTTGGTGCGATGGTGTCATGTCATCCACGCCAGTCACGCAATCTCTTCAAGGCTACATGTGTTTCGTATTCACGTGCACCACCTGCCCCGATAGTTGCCACCTGGCAGTATTTTCTTATGTATCTGAAGTAGTAACATCAAGTGCACGATTACTGAGGCAGGGAATGTTTCATCAGTGAGAGAAATTAACCAGTGAGGGTACGAAACATATGCCTGTGTTATCTCATGGAATCTCAAGGCTCATGGAATAGATGGGAAGGTTCTCCGTTGGATTAGATCTTGGCTAAGTAATAGGCAACAAAAGGTTACAATTAATGGTTCTAAATCTGAATGGGGGCGGGTAGCGAGTGGGGTTCCACAAGGGTCTGTTTTGGGTCCATTACTAATTTTTATTTACATCAACGACTTGGATAGTGGGATTAGTAGTGATATCAGCAGTTTACGGATGATACTAAGGTAGGTAGGATTATTAGATCACAGTCTGATGTAAATATGTTGCAAGGAGACTTAGATAAATTAAATGAGTGGGTAGATAGATGGCAGATGGAATTTAATATTGATAAGTGTAGCGTAATGAATGTTAGTAGGAAAAATCCTGGTAATAGGTACACCATACGCAATGTATCGCTGAAAAGATCAGAAGGTGAGAAAGATCTGGGAGTGCGGGTAAGATCAGACCTCCGTCCTAGGAATCAATGTATTGAAGCTAGAAATCGAGCCAACAGGGTGTTAGGATTTATTACCAGGAGTGTTAAAAGTAGAAGTGCTGAGCCATGCAGTTTCACCCCAACAGAGCGAGCTAGGAGCTCATATATACCGATCCTTTGGTAATGCTTGGATCTCTCTCACACACACAACCACACACACACACACACACACACACACAACACACACAACACACACACACACACACAAACACACACCACACCAGCCACACATACACACACACACCACACACACAGACAACACACCACACACACACACACACAACATACACACACACACCAACACACACACACAACACACACACACGCACACACAACACATACACACACACACACACACACACACACACACACACACACCACACACACAGACACACACACAGACAGACACACACACAACACACACACACACACCACACACACACACACACACACACACAACACACATCCCCTCCAAGGGGATAGTAACCGCCAGAATAATGTCAGTGAAAAATCCCCGGGAGTGAACGAGGAATTCAAACCGCTAACCGCATAATAATAATAATAACTAGGGGGGGGGCACTCAGTAGAGGCGCATACCTCCGCCCGAATATGTCAGTGAAACTCACTAAAAAAAAAAACCTTAAAAAATAATAAATATATATATATATATATGCACTCAGTATGAGCGCATACCTCCGCCCGAATATTTCATCAATTGGTTGCCATGGCAACAGTTGTGATTCGATTCATCCAAAATTAAATAAGTTCTTCTTATACCAATAGACTTGGTATAAACCAAGTTGGTCCAAATCTATTCGTAACTTTTCGAGAAATCCTGTACACTAACAAACAGAAAAACAAACAAACAAACAAACAAACAAACGACAGACAAATCGGGGTGAAAACATAACCTCCCTCCAACTTCGTTGGCGGAGGTATAATAACCCGCTTAATAATAAACCCGGCTAAACCGCATAAGGCGCGACAAGATCTTATCCACGGACCACGAGCGGCGTGTGTGTGTTGTGTGGGGGGGGGGGGGAAGGTTACAAATGGGGTAGAGTCGTGAGGGCAACGACGATGCTGAGAGAGAGAGAGGGAGATGAGGGAAGATGAGGAGAGAGAGGAGAGGAGAGAGAGAGAGGACAGAGAGAGAGAGTAGAGGGAGGAGAGAGAGAGAGAAGAGAGAGAGAGAGGAGAGAGAGAGAGAGAGAGAGAGAGAGAGAGAGAGAGGGGTGTTAAGAACACTTGGGGGGTGTAGCGAATGTTGGGTGAGAAAAGAGGTGAGAGGAATAGGGAGGAAGGACAAGAGGAAGGAGAGTGTTGTGAGCGAGACATGACACCTGGAAGTGAGAAGAGGAAGGAGGGAAGGGAGGGAGGAATGGGAGAATGTCGCTATAAGGCATGTTCATTAGGAATATTCTGTATAGGAACAATGTCATGGAGGGGAGAAAGGTGGAAATAGGTAAGTATTAAGTACAAACACAACGTGTAGGTTCACAGCCCTTGTAGCTTCCTTATTTTGAGTAGGGTACATTTTATTAGAGAGGGCAGCGAAAACGTTCTTATGGTACGCGCATCCGACAGCTCCTTTTCATCAAAAGCACAGTAACGAGGCTTACACTGTTCTAGAATAGAGCTTAATAGTGTTTGATCATTACCAGGAGTGTTAAAAATAGAAGGCTGAGTTTTCAAAATCTTTCTTTGACTCGCGACCTCACCTAGACTGCGGTTCGTTTTGACCCCGTAATTACAGGATCGGATATAGGCCTTGTTAGAATTCAGTACAGAGAAATATGACAAAAATGATACAGGAATGCGTACTTTGGTTATGAAAGAGATTGAAGCTATTAATTTACATTCAGACCTCGAAGGCTAGAGGTTAGTTGAGCTCCGTATCTGATAGGAAAAAGTTGTTATAGTAGGTTCAAAATATACAATAAAGGAGCTGTAGGAAGGGTTCTTACGGAGAAGGGTGAGATTTAAAGCGTTTGGTCTATGAGATTGAAGGATA
>JACEEZ010007693.1:0-18301 GCA_016584305.1 Chionoecetes opilio
TAAGTTTTTTTTTTGGGATATTAGCTGTTTTCCTAAAATTTAAGTATAAAATCCTTTTTTTTGAATAATTTGGGACCATAAGTAGCTTACATTACATTAAGATTAAATAGAAGAGTAAGAGGTTATTTATTGTGATATAACGGTATATTGCAAGCGTTTTTCATAGTTTCTTGTAAACTGTAGCGTTACTATACATATACGTATACGTATACATATCGTATACAAGTAGTTTTACTTATCCTGTTGCTATAAAGCCATAAAATGTAGTGTTTTCAATTATATTAGCTATTTATCGGTGATATATAGCTGTTTTCCTACCAATTGAAGTATACAATCCTTTTTTTAGAATAATTTGCACCTATAAGTAGCTTACATTACATTAAGCTATTAAATAGAAGAGTAAGAGGTTATTTATTGTGAAATAACGGTATATTTCAAGCGTTTTTCTAAATTTCTTGTAAACTGTAGGTTATTGTATATATACCAAATAGTTTTACTTATATATTGCTATAAAACAAATAAAATGTAGTATTTTCAATTAATTTAGCTAGTTATCTGTGATATATAGCTGTTTACCTACAAATTGAAGTATAAAATGCTCTTTTTAGAATAATTTGCACCTATAAGTAGCTTACATTACATTAAGCTATTAAATAGAAGAGCAAGAGGTTATTTATTGTGATATAACGGTATATTGCCAAGCATTTTTCTAGTTTCTTTGTAAACTGTAGCGTATTGTATATATATAAGTAGTTTTACTTATCATATTGCTATAAACCCATAAAATGTAGTGTTTTCAATGATATTACAATTTATCGGTGATATATAGCTGTTTTCTTACAAAATTTAAGTAAAAATCCCCTTTTAGATTAATTTGCACCTATAAGTAGCTACATTACATTAAGCTATTAAATAGAAGAGTAAGAGGTTATTTATTGTGATTAACGGTATATTGCAAGTGTTTTTCATAGTTTCTTCTAAACTGTAGCGTTATTGTATATATACAAGTAGTTTACTATTTATATTGCTATAAACCCATAAAATGTAGTGTTTTCAAAGAGTTTAGCTAGTTATCAGTGATATATAGCTGTTTTTCCCACAAATTGAAGCATAAAATCCTTTTTTAGAATATTTTGCACCTATAAGTAGCTTACATTACATTTAAACTATTAAATAGAAGAGTAAGAGGTATTTTATTGTGATATAACGGTATATTGCTTGCGTTTTTTCATAGTTTCTTGTAAACTGTAGGGGTTATTTTATATATCAAGTAGTTAAATCCCTCATATTGCTATAAACCCCTAAAATGTAGTGTTTTCAATGATTTTAGCTAGTTTTTCAGTGATATAAGATGTTTTCCTACAAATTGAAGTATAAAACCTTTTTTTAGAATAATTTGCACCTATAAGAAGCTTACATTACATTAAAGCTATTAAATAGAAGAGTAAGAGGTTATTATTGTGATATAACGGTTAATTGCAAGCCTTTTTCATAGGGTTTTTTGTAAACTGTAGCGTTATTGTATATATACAAGAGTTTTACTTAAACTTATTGCTATAAACCCATAAAATGTAGTGTTTTCAATGATATTAGCTTTTATTGGTTATATATAGCGGTTTTCCTACAAATTGAAATATAAAATCCTCTTTTTAGGATAATTTGCACCTATAAGTCTTACATTACTTTTAACTATTAAATAGAAGATAAGAGGTTATTTATTTGGGGTATAATGGGATATTGCAAGCTTTTTTTTTATAGTTTTTTCTAAACTGTAGCTTATTTTATTTACAAGTAGTTTTTTACTATCATATTGCTATAAAAACCCCTAAAATGTAGTGTTTTTTAATGATTTTAGCTATTTCAGTGAATATAGCGTTTTTTTACAAAATTTAAAATATAAAATCCTTTTTTTAGAATAATTTTTACCATAAGAAGCTTACTTACATTAAACTATTAAAAAGAAGAGTAAGAGGTTATTTAGTGATATAACGGGATATTCAAACGTTTTTTATAGTTTCTTTTTAAACTGTGCGTTATTGTAATATACAATATTTTTATTTATCATATTGCTATAAAAACCCCTAAATGAGTGTTTTCAATGATATTAGCATTTATCGGTGAATATAGCTGTTTCCTACAAAATTTAAGTATGAAATCCTCTTTTTAGAAAATTGCACCTATAAATATCTTACTTACATTAAGCTTTTAAAAAAAGAGTAAGACGTTATTTTATTGTGATAAACGGGTTTTTGCAAAAGTTTCCCTTTTAGTTTTTTCTAACTGTAGCGTTTTTGTTATATCAAGTAGTTTTACTTATTATATTTCTATAAACCCAAAAGTAGTTTTTCAAGACTTTTTTGCTAGTTATCAGTGTTTTTAAAAGCTGTTTTCCTACAAAATTTAAGTATAAATCCCCTTTTTAGAATAATTTTTCACCTATAATGCTTCATTACATTTTGCTATTAAAAAGGAAAGTAAGAGGTTATTTATTTTGATATAAAGGGATATTGCAAGCGTTTTTCATGTTTCTTCTAAACTTAGCGTTATTGTATATATCATGTATTTTTCTTATTTATTGCTATAAATCCAAAAAATTGTGTTTTTCAAAGATTTTAGCTAGTTATCAATGTATATAGCTGTTTCCTCAAATTGAAGTATAAAACCTCTTTTTAAAAAATTTGACCTATAAGTAAATTAACTACTTAAGCTATTAAATAGAAGAGTAAAGGTTATTATTGTGATAAACGGTAATTCAAGGTTTTTCTAAACTCTTTTAAACTGTAGCGTTTGTATATATACAAGTAGTTTACTTATCATATTGCTATAAACCCCTAAAAAGTAGCTTTTTAAAGATATTAGCTATTTATCGGTGATATATACTGTTTTCCAAAAATTTAATATAAAATCCTCTTTTAGAATAATTTTTCACCTATAAATAGTTACATTTCATTAAACTATGAAAAAGAAGGAAAAGGGTTTTTATTGTGATATAACGGGATATTCAGCTTTTTCATAGTTTATTCTAAAAATGTAGCGTTATTGTATATATCAATAGTTTTCTTATCCATTGCTATAAAACCCCTAAATTGTGTTTTTAAAGTTATTACTATTTATCCCGGGGGTAATAGCTGTTTTTCCCCACAATTGAAGTATAAAATCCTCTTTTTGAATAATTTGCACCCATAAGACTTACATTTCATTTAAACTATTAAATAGAAGATAAGAGGTTATTTATTGTGATATAACGGTATTTTGGGAGCGTTTTCATAGTTTTCTTTTAAACTGGGGGTTATTTATAATACAATAGTTTTACTTATCCTATTGCATAAACCCATAAATGTGGTTTTTAATGATTTGCTATTTATCGGGGATATAAGCTGTTTTTCCCCACAAAAATTTAGTATAAAATCCTCTTTTTAGAATATTTGCACCTATAAGTACTTACATTACTTAAGCTATTAAATAAAAAGTAAGAGGTTTTTTTATTGGATAAAAACGGGAAAATTGGCAGGCCTTTTTTCATAGTTTTTTTTTCTAAACGTAGCGTTATTGGGATATATACTAGTAGTTTTTTAAAATTATTTCCATTGGGTATAAACCCAAAAAGTAGTGTTTTTTTAATGATATTAGCTATTTATCGTGATATAAAAGCTGTTTTTTCCCACAAATTTTAAATATAAAAAACCCTTTTTTGAATATTTAAATTTTCCCTATAAGTAAAAAATTACATTACTTTAAACTATTAAATAAAGATAAAAAGTTTATTTATTGTGATATAAAGGTATTTGGGAATCGTTTTTCATAGTTTTTTTGTAAACATAGCGTTATTGTTTAAAAACATACAAAATAGTTTTACTTATCATAATTTTCTTAAACCCATAAAAGTGTTTTTTCAAAGATTTTTTCGCTATTTATCGGTGTATTAGCTGTTTTCCTACAAATTGGTATACAAACCTTTTTTTTTGAAAAATTTTCACCTAAAGTAGCTTCATTAAAATTTAAACTAATAAATAGAAGAGTAAGAGGTTATTTATTGTTATATAACGGTAAAATTTCAAACGGTTTTTTACAGTTTCTTGTAAAATGTAAACGTTATTTAAAATATACAAGTGTTTTTAAATTATCAAAATTGCTATAAACCCAAAAAGTTTTGTTTTCCAAAGATATTAGCTATTTATTGGTGATATAAAAGCGTTTTCCTACAAAATTAAACATAAAAATCTTCCTTTTTGAATTTAAATTTGGGACCTATAAATACTTTTCATTTCATTAAGCTAATTTTAGAAAAGTAAGAAAGGGTTTTTTATTGTTATATAAAAGGGAATTTCAAGCGTTTTTTTTTTTTTTTTCTTTTCTAAAATGTAAACGTTAAAAATTTATTTTATACAAGTAGTTTTACTCATCATATTGGGTAAAACCCCCAAAATTAGTGTTTTTTAATGGGTTTTTGCTAGTTTTTCATTTATATAATTTGCTGTTTTTTTCCCACAAAATTTAAGTATACAATCCTTTTTTTAGAAAAATTTGCACCCATAAAAAGCTTACATTACATTTTAAATTTAAATAGAAAGGGAAGAGGTTTTTATTGTGATATAAAACGGTTTTGCAAAACGTTTTTCCCTATTTTTTTGTAAAATGGACGTTATTTATATATCAAGTAGTTTTTTCTCAAACCCAAATTTAAAATTTCTAAAAACCCTAAAATGTGTTTTTTTCAAGATATTAGCCCATTTATCGGTGATATATAGCTTTTTTTCCTCAAATTGATGTATAAAATCCTCTTTTTTAAAAATAATTTGCACCCAAAGTAGCTTAAATTCCCCCAATCTAGTAAATAGAAGAAAAAAGGTTATTTTTGTGATATAAACCGGGATATTGCAAGCGTTTTTTTATAGTTTTTTTTCTAACTTTTACGTTTTTGTTATATACAATAGTTTTTCTTTTTATATTCTTTTAAAAACCCCAAAAAAGGGAGTGTTTTCAATTAATTTAGCTGTTTTATTAGTGGGTATATAGCTGTTTTTTCCCACAAAATTTAAGTATAAAAACCTTTTTTTTGAAAAATTTGCACCTTTTAAGTGCTTCCCTTCCATTTAAGCATTAAATAGAAGAGTAAAAGGGTTTTTTATTGGGATATAAAAAAGGGATATTGCAAAAAGTTTTTTTAAGTTTTTTGTAAACTGTTTGCGTTTTGTATATTACAAATAGTTTTACCTTTTTGAATTTGGGTATAAACCCCCAAAATGTAGTGGTTTTTTTTAAAGATATTAGCTATTTATCGGGATATATAGCTGTTTTTTTCCCACAATTGAAGTATAAAAATTTCCCCTTTTTTTGAATAATTTGCACCTAAAAAGTAGCTTTTCATTACATGAATCTATTAAATAAAAAAGTAGGGGGTTATTTATTTTGAGATAAATTTTAAAATTTTCAAAACGTTTTTTTATAGTTTCTTGGGAAACTGTAGCGTTATTGTATTATACAAGTAGTTTAAAATTATGATATTGCTATAAAACCCATAAAATGGGAGTGTTTTCAAAGATTTTTTGCTAATTTTCAGGAAGAGTTGTTTTTTTTTACAAATTTAAGTATATTTTTTTTATATCTGTACTAAAAAGCTTTTTATATTTGCTAAAAACTATATTTTCCAAAAAAATAGCTTAAAAAAGTATTTTTTAAAGAAATTTTTGATATCCCAAATTTTTTTCTTATAAAAATTGTTTTTTCAAGTATTTTTTAAAGTTTTTTTGAAAGCCTAAAAAATGTCCAAAATTTTCATTAAATTTAAACACTTTTACATAACTATATTTTTTCAATATTATGACTTAAAATATGTATTTTTTTAATAAATTTATATATCAATTTTTTTTCCCCAAAAAAATCGTTTTTTTTAATTTTTTGAATGTATTTTTTGAAAGCCTTTAAAAATGTCGTATTTTTAACCCTTTTTCCCGCACTTTTCACAACTAATTTTACAATATTTTGGGGCTTAAAATATGTATTTTTTTATTAAATTTATATATCAATTTTTTTTCCTAAAAACAAAGTTTTTTTCAAGTGTTTAAATGTATTTTTTTTAAGGGTGAAAAAGGTTTGAAAATTTTTACATTATTAAGCCCTTTTTTTGATAGCGAAAATTTAAAAAGTTTGGGAAATTAAATTTTTGTTTTTTGTTAGAAATTGTATTTTAAACTCCGGGAAGGGTTATAATAGGGTTTTAAAACTCTATATTGTGATACAATTGTATATTATACGTGTTTTTAAAAAATTTTCTTTTTTAATTTTAGTGTTATAATCATTAATAAAGGAATTTTTCCCTTTTGATAATGCTTTATAACCCCCCAAAATGTGTTCTTTTTTAATGATTTTTTGCTAGTTATCGGGGATAATACTGTTTTCCCCACAAATTGAAGAATACAAACCGTTTTTTTTGAATAATTTGCACCTATTAGCCCTTTCCCTTTCCCTTAAGCTAAAAAATGAAGGGGTAAAAGGTTTCTTTTTTTGTGATATAACGGTATATTGCAAGCTTTTTCAAAATTTTTTGTAAACTGTAGCGTTTTGTAAATTTCAAGTGTTTTTTCTTTATTTTTGCCCATAAACCCCATAAAATGTAGTGTTTTCAATTATTTTAGCTAGTTATCAGTGGGAGTTTTTTTTTTCTACAAATTGAAATATATTTCTTTATATCTTTTGCTAAATACTTTTTTTAATTTTTCTGCAACTATATTTTACCCAAAAATTTAAAAGCTAAAAATATGTTTTTTCATGAAAATTTTGATTCAATTTTTAAACCCTTTAAAAAAAATGTTTTTTTTTAAGATTTTAGCTCTTTTGGAAAAGGGTAAATAATGTCGAAATTTTAATTATTCGCAATTTTTTCACAACTATATTTTTTCAATACTATGAGCTTAAAATTTAAATTTTTCCCCCAAATTTATGTATCAAATTTTTTTCTTAAAAAAAGTTTTTTTTAAATGTTTTTTTAAAGGGATTTTTGAAAGGGGGAAAAAAAGTCTAAAAATTTACATTATTCAGCCCCCTTTTTTTGATAGAGAAAATTTTAAATGTGGAATTTTAGTTGTTTTCGTTAGAAAAATTTCTATTTAAACTATTGTAACTTATAATGGAGTTTGAGCTCTATAATTTTTTGGTACATTTGATATTTACGTGTTTTTTTATAGTTTTTTTCTTAATTTTAGTGTTAATTTTTAAAAGAAGGAATTTACTTATTATAATGCTTTATAAACCCCCAAAGGTGTTCTTTTCTGATTTTAGATTTTTTCGGGGATATATAAGCTTTTTTTCCCCACCAATTGAAAAATACAGTCCCCTTTTTTTTTGGGAAAAATTTTCACCCTTTAAATAGCTTTTCATTAGATTAAACTATTAAAAAGAAGAGTAAAAGGTTTATTTATCGTTTATAACGGTTTTTTTTGCAAGGTTTTTTAAAAAATTTCTTGTAAACTGTAGCGTTATTGTAATATAAAGGGAAGTTTTTAAATTTTTTTTTTATTGCTATAAACCAATTTAAAAAGTAGTTTTTTCAATTTAATTTTTGCTAGTTATTTGTAAAATATAGCTGTTTACCCACAATTGGAATTAAATGCTCTTTTTTTGAATAATTTGCACCTTAATCTTTTCCTTACATTAACTTTAAAATTTTGAAGAGTAAGAGTTTTTATTTTTGGAAAAACGGGATATTTTTAAGCGTTTTTTTAGTTTTTTTCTAAACTGTAGCGTTATTATATATATACAAGTAGTTTTTTCTTATTATATTGCTATAAAACCCCCCAAAATGTAGTGTTTTCAATGATTTTAGCAGTTTTCAATTTATAATAGTGTTTTTCCCCACAAATTTAAGTAAAAATCCCCCTTTTTAAAAAATTTGCAACCCATAAGTAGCTTTCATTACATTAAGCTTTAAATGGAAGTAAGAGGTTTTTTTATTGTGATATAAAAGTATAATTTTCAATCGTTTTTTTATAGTTTTTTTCTAAACTTTTGCGTTTTTGTAAATATACAAGTAATTTTACGTTATATTGCCCATAAAAAACCCTAAAAATTAAATGTTTTTTAATGATTTTAGCTAGTTTTTCCAGAAAAGGTTTTTTTTTTTTACAAATTTAAGTTTTTTTCCTTATATCTGAGCTAAAAAAGCTTTTTTAAAATTTGCTACAACAATTTTTTCAAAAATTTAAAAGGGTAAAAAAATGTATTTTTTCATGAAATTTTTGGGGTTCAATTTTTTAAACTTTTAAAAAAAATTTTTTTCAAGTTTTTTTAATGTATTTTTCAAAAGGGTAAATAATGTCGAAACTTGACATTTAAACAGCCCCTTTTACACAACTATATTTTTCAATTTTTTTTGAGCTAAAAATATGTATTTTTCATGAAATTTTTTGGGATCAATTTTTTAAACTTAAAAACAAAAGTTTTTTTAAAGGGTTTTTTAAAGTTTTCTGTGGGCTAAAAAAATGTCGAAAAATTTAAAATTATTCAGCCCTTTTTTTTTGATAGGGAAATTCTAAATGTGGAAATTTTAGATGTTTTCGTTAGAAATTGCTATTTTAAACTACTGTAAGCCCCATAATAGGAGTTTTTAGACTCTATATTTTTGAAAATTTTATATTAACCCTGTTTTTCTAGTTTTTTTCTTTAAATTTTAGTGTTATATCCTTTAGAAGGGAAATTTTCCTAATGATAAACATTATACCCTCAAAATGTGGTTTTTTTTCAATGATTTTAGCTAATTTTTTTCCCGGGGATATATAGCTGTTTTCCCCAAAAAAATTGAAGTATAAAAACCCCCTTTTTTGAATAATTTTTTCACCTATAAGTAGGGTTTCTTACATTAACCCATTAAAAAAAAGAGTAAAAAGGGTTTTTTTATTTTGTCTAACGGGGATATTGCCCAACGTTTTTTTTTTAGTTTCTTCTAAACTGTAGCGTTATTGTATATATACAAGTAGTAAATTAAATTATTTTAAATTTCTATAAACCCATAAAAAGTGGGGTTTTTCCAAAAGATTTTAGCTAGTTTTTTCAGTTAAAATATAGCTGTTTTCCTACAAATTGGTATAAAAACCCTTTTTTGAATAAATTTGTTTCCTATAAATGCTTACATTTTCTTAGCTATTAAAAAGAAAGTAAGAAGGGTTTTTTTATTGTGATATAACGGTATATTGAAACGTTTTTCATAGTTTCCTTTTAAAATGTAGCGTTATTGTATATAAAACAAGTAGTTTTACTTAACATTTGGGTTTTAAAAACCCTAAAATGGGAAATGGTTTTTAATGAATTAGCTATTTATCGGGGGAAAATAGCTGTTTTCCTACAAATTGAAGTATACAATCCTTTTTTTTAGAAAAATTTTGGCCCCCTATTAAAAACTTACATTACTTAAGCTTAAAAAATAGAAGAAATAAGAGGTTTTTATTTTGATATAACCGGGATATTTTTTGCGTTTTTTCAGGTTCCCTTGGGAAAATGTAGCGTTTTTTGTATATATACAAGTAGTTTTACTTATCATATTCCCAAAACCCATAAAAAGTTTGTGTTTTTAATAAAATTAGCTATTTATCGGGAATATATAGCTGTTCTCCTACAATTGAAGTATACAATCCTTTTTTTTTGTAATTTGCACCTATAATACCTTAAAAATTACATTAAACTTTTTATAGAAAGTAAAGGTTATTTATTGGGATATAAAAAATATATTTTCAAACGTTTTTCATAGTTTCTTTTAAAATGTAGCGTTATTGTATAATAAAAAGTTTTGTTTTACTTTCATATTGCTAATAAAAAACCCTAAAATGTAGTGTTTTCAAAAGATATTAAATTTTTTGGGGGAAAAATATGCTGTTTTCCTAAAAAATTGAAGTATAAAATCCTCTTTTTAGGGAAAAATTTGCACCTATAAGTACTTTCATTAACATTAACTATTTTAAAAAGAAGAGTAAGAGGTTTTTTTTGTGATGTAAAAGGGTTTTAATTTTTCAAGCGTTTTTCCTAGTTTCTTCTAAACTGGGAGCCCTTATTGTAAAATTTTACAAGTAGTTTTCCCTTTTTATATTTTCATAAATCCATAAAATTTTAGTGTTTTTAATATTTTTGCTAGTTACAAAGTATATAGCTGTTTTTTCCCACAAATTGAAGTATAAAAACCTCTTTTTTTGAATAATTTGCACCTATAAGTAGCTTAGAAATACATTAAAACTATTAAAAAAAGAGTAAAAGGTTATTTTTTTGTGATATAACGGGATAAATTTCAAAAGCGTTTTTTCATAATTTTCTTGTAAACTGTGCGTTTTGGGAATAAAACTGAGTTTTTTTCTTATCATGTTTCTTTTAAAACCCCTTTAAAAAGTACGTTTTTTAAAGATATTAGCTATTTTTTTGGTGATTATACTGTTTTTTCCCACAATTTTGTATAAAAATTTCCCCTTTTTTGAATATTTGCACCTATAAGGGGCTTTTACTACATTACTATTTAAAAAGAAGAGTAAGAGGTTTTTTTATTTTGAATAAGGGATATTGCCAAACGTTTTTTTTTTATAGTTTTTTTGTAAACTGAGCGTTTTTGTATATATACAAGTGTTTTTAAATTACCTAAATTTCTTTTAAACCCCTAAAAAGTATGTTTTCAATGATATTACTATTAAAACGGGGATATATAGTGTTTTCCTCAAATTTAAGTATAAAATCCTCTTTTTTTGAATAATTTGCAACCCATAAGTAGCTTACTTACTTTAAACTATTAAAAAAGAAGGTAAAGGGTTAAATTTTTTGTGATATAAAAGGGTTTTTGGGAAGCGTTTTTCATAGTTTTCCCTTTTAAACTGTAGCGTTATTGTTTTTAATACTAAATAGTTTTAACTTACCTATTTCTATAAACCCATAAAATGTAGTGTTTTTAATGTATTAGCTATTTATTTGGGGATTAAAAAGCTGTTTTTTTCCCACAAAATTGAAATATACAAACCCCCCTTTTTAGAAAAATTTGGGACCTATAATTTGTTTTCAAAATTTCTTAAGCTAATAAATAGAAAAATTTAAAGGTTTTTATTGTGATATCGGGATAAATTTCAAACGTTTTTTTATAGTTTCTTTAAACTGTAGCGTTTTTTGTATATTTTCCCAAATAGTTTAACTTAAATATTTTCTAAAACCCCTTTAAAAAGTAGTGTTTTCAATGATATTAGCTATTTATCGGGGATATTAGCGTTTTCCCCACAAATTAAGTGTAAAATCCCTTTTTTAGAAAAAAATTTTCACCTATAAGTAGCTTACATTACCTTAAAATATTAAAAAAAGAAAGTAAGAGGTTTTTTTATTTTGATATAACGGTATATTTCCCAAACGTTTTTTTTTAGTTTCCCTTTTAAACTGTGCGTTATTGTATTTTTCAAGTAGTTTTCTTATCCTATTGCTATAAACCCCTAAAATGTAGTGTTTTCAATGAAAATTAGCTATTTTTCATGATTTATAGTTTTTTTTCCCACAAATTGGGAAATATAAAATCCTCTTTAAAAGAATAATTTTTCACCTAAAAATAGCTTACATTTAAAATTAAGCTATTAAATAGAAAAAGTATGGGGGTTATTTATTGTGATTTTAAAAGTTTTTATTGCAACGTTTTTTCATTTGTTTCTTGTAAAATGTAGCGTTTTTTGTAAAATATACATGTAGTTTTACTTATCATTTTTGCTATAAACCCTAAAATGTAGTTATCAATGATATTTGCTATTTACGGTTTATATAAAAGCGTTTTTTCCTACCCAAATTTAAGTATCAATCCTTTTTTTTGAATAATTTTTCACCCAAAAGTTTTACTTAAAATTATGATAATAAAAAAAAAGTAAGAGGTTATTTATTGTGATATAAAGGTATAAATTTGGGGAAGCGGTTTTTTCATAGTTTCTTGTAAACAGTAGCGTTATTGTATATATACAAGTAGTTTAACTTATCATTTTTGGGATAAAACCTTAAATGTATTTTTTTCCCAAAGATTTTTTTCCCATTTATCGTATATAAAAGCTGTTTTCCTACAAATTGAATTAAAAACCCCTTTTTAGAAAAAATTTTCACCTATTTAAATATCTTACTTACATTAAACTATTTAAAAAAAGAGTAAGAGATTATTTATTGTGAATAACGGTATATTCCCAAACGTTTTTTTATAGTTTCTTGTAAACTGTGCGTTTTTTGTTATATAAAAAGTAATTTTAAATTTAAATTTTATTGGGTATAAAAAAACCCCTAAAATGTATGTTTTCAATGATTCTACTAGTTTCGGGGATTTACAGCTGTTTTCCTACAAATTGAAGTTTAAAATCCCCCTTTTTTGAATAATTTGCAGCTAAAATTTTGCTTACATTACATTAAGCTATTAAAAAAAAAAAAGTAAAAGGGGTTTTTTATTGTGATATAACGGGATTTGCAAGGGATTTTTCATAGTTTTTTTGGGAAACTTTTTCGTTATTGTTTTATATCAAGTAGTTTTAAATTAAACTATTGCTATAAAACCCTTTTAAAAAGTTGTTTTCAAAGATTTTGCTTTTTTAAACAGTGATTATACTGTTTTTCCCCACAAATTGAAATATAAATCCCTTTTTAAATAATTTGCACCTTTTAAATACCTTACATTTCATTGCTATTAAAAAGAAGAGTAAGGGGGTTTTTTTATTGTTTATATAAAAAGGGATTTTTTCAAGCGTTTTTCATAGTTTTTCTAAATCTAGCGTTTTTTGTATTATACAAGTAGTTTTACTTATTAAAAATTGCTAAAACCCCTAAAATGTAGTGTTTTTTAATGATTTTGCTAGTTTATCAGATATTTTAGCTGTTTTCCTACAAAATTAAGTATAAAAATCCCCTTTTTAGAATAATTTTTCACCTATAAGTAGCTTAACATTACATTAACTATTAAAAAAAAAAAGTAAGGGGGTTATTTTATTGTTTAAAATAAAGGGAATTGAAAGTGTTTTTTTTATAGTTTCTTGAAACTGTAACGTTATTTTATATATACCAAATAAATTTACTTATCTTTTTGCTATAAAAACCCCAAAAAAGTATTTGTTTTCAAAGTTTTTTTAAACTATTTATGGGGATATATGCTGTTTTTCCCACAAAAAGAAGCATAAAAACCTTTTTTTAAAAATAATTTTTCACCTATAAATAGCTTACATTACATTAAGCTATTAAAAAAACAGTAAGAGGTTATTTATTGTGATATAAAAAGGTATATTGCAAGCGTTTTTCATAGTTTCTTGTAAACATGCGTTATTGTACATATACAAGTAGTTTAACTTATCATTTCCCATAAACCTTAAATTATGTTTTCATGATATTAGTATTTATCGGTGATATATACTGTTTTCCTACAATTGAATATAAAATCCTCTTTTGAATAATTTGCACCTATAAGTATTTACATTACATTAAGCATTAAATAAGAGTAAGGTTATTTATTGTGTAACGGTATATTGCAGCGTTTTTATTTTTTGTAAACTGTAGCGTTTTTATATATACAAAATAATTTTAATTATTATATTGCATAAACATAAAATGTAGTGTTTTCAAAAGATTTTAGCTAGTTTATCAGTGATATATAATGTTTTTTCCTACAAATTGAGTTTAAAATCTCTTTTTAGAATAATTTCCACCTATAAGTAGCTTACATTACATTTAAACTTTTTAAAAAAAGAGTTAGATTATTATTGTGATATAACGGTATATTGCAAGGTTTATCATAGTTTTTTGTAAACAGTTGCGTTATTGTTTTATATACAATAGTTTAACTTATCATATTGTATAAAACCTTAAAATGTAGTGTTTCAATGTATTAAACTATTTATCGGTGATATATAGCTTTTTCTACAAAATTGAAAATTGAAATCCCCTTTTAGAAAATTTTTCAACCTATAAGTACCAAAAATTTACATTTAAACTATTAAAAAAGAAGATAAGAGATTTTTTTGTGATATAACGGTAATATTGCTTGCGTTTTTCATTTGTTTTTTTGTAAACTGTAGCGTTATTTATATATACAAGTAGTTTAACTCTTTATATTGCTTAAACCCCTAAAATGTAGTGTTTCAATGATTTTAGCTAGTTATCAGTGATATATAGATTTTCCTAAAATTGAAGTATAAATCCTTTTTTAGAATAATTTGCACCCATAAGAAGCTTACATTCATTAAGCTATTAAATAGAAGAGTAAGAGGTTATTTATTGTGATTAACGTATATTGCAAACGTTTTATAGTTTCTTGTAAATGGTAGCGTTATTGGGATATATACATAGTTTTTTCTTATCTTATTATAAACCCATAAAATGTAGTGTTTTCAATGATATTGCTATTTATTGGTGATATATAGCGGTTTTTCCTACAAAAATTTAAGTATAAAATCCTCTTTTTGATAATTGCACTATAAGTAGCTTACATTACATTAAGCTATTTAAAAGGAAGAGTAAGAGGTTATTTATTGTGATATAACGGGTATTGCAATGTTTTTCAAGTTTCTTCTAAACTGTAGCGTTTATTGTATATATACAAGTAGTTTTACTATTTTTATTGCATAAACCCATAAAATGTAGTGTTTTCAATGATTTTAGCTTTGTTTTTTTCAGGGGGATATATAGCTGTTTTCCTACAAATGAAACTAAAATCTCTTTTTAGAATATTTTGCACCTATAAGTAGCTACATTACATTAAGCTATTAATAGAAGAGTAAAAGGTTATTTATTGTGATATAACGGTATATTGCTTGCGTTTTCATAGTTTCTTGTAAACTGTAGCGTTATTGTATATATACAAGTAGATACTCATCTATTGCTAAAAAACCCCTAAAATGAGTTTTTCAATGATTTTACTAGTTTTCAGTGATATATTTAAATTTTCCTACAAATTGAAGTATAAAATCCTTTTTTTTAGAATAATTTGCACCCATAAAAGCTTACATTACATTAACTATTAAATAGAAGAGTAAGGTTATTTATTGTGATAAACGTTATATTGCAAGCGTTTTTCATAGTTCTTGTAAACTGTAGCGTTATTGTTTTATACAAGTAGTTTTACTTATAATTCTTAAAACCCCTAAAATATAGTGTTTTCAATGATTTTTAACTAGTTATCAATGAATAATAGCTTTTTTCCTACAAATTGAAGTATAAATCTTTTTTAGAATATTTTCACCTATAATAGCTTTTCATTACATTAGCTATTAATAGAAGAGTAAAGGTTATTATTGTGAAATGGGATATTCAAGCGTTTTTCATAGTTTTTCTAAATTTGCGTTATTGTTATATACAATAGTTTTCTTATCCCATTGCTATAACCCATAAAAGTAGTGTTTTCAATGATTTTAGTATTAGTTAATAAAGGGTTTTTTGGAGTTAAACCCTTTTTGATAATTTTGCCAAAATTATTCTTAAATTTAAATAGGGTAAGGGTTTTTGTGTATAAGGTTATTAGGGTTTCCCAAATTTTGTAAACTGTGGATTGTTTAAAAAGTTTAATTTTGTTAAATTAAAGGTGTTTTGATATAGTATTTTGGGTTATAAACTGTTTTCCTACAAATTGAATGTAAAATCCTCTTTTAGAAATTAATTTACCTATAAGTTTTATTTTTTACATTTACTTAACTATTAAATAGAAAGAAAGAGGTAATTTTTTTGTATAAACGGTATATTGCAAGCGTTTCAAGTTTCTTGTAAACTGTAGCGTTATTGTATATATACAAGTAGTTTTACTTATTTATATTGCATAAACCCTAAAATGTAGTGTTTTTCAAAGATATTAGCTATTTATCGTGATATATACTGTTTTCCTACAAATTGAAGTAAATCCTCTTTTAGAATAATTTGCCCCCTTTAAATAGCTTACATTACATTAAAAACTATAATAGAAGAGTAAGAGGTTATTTTATTGGATATAACGGTATATTGCAAGTTTTTTAAAGTTTCTTTAAACTGTAGCGTTTTATATATATAAACAAGTGTTTTACTTATTATTGCTATAAACCTAAAATGTAGTGTTTTCAAAGATTTTGCTAGTTATCGTTAATATTTTTTCCAAAATGAAAATTAAATCCTTTTTTTAGAATAATTTGCACTATAAGTACTTACATTACATTAAGCTATTATATAGAAGAGTAGAAAGGGTTTTTTATTGTGATTTTACGGTATATTGCAAGGTTTTCTTTTAGTTCTTTAAACTTAGGTTATTTTATATATAAAGTATTTTACTTATATATTGCTAAAACCCATAAAAAAGTGTGTTTTTCAATGATTTCAATTTTCGTGATATATAATTTTTCCTACAAATTGAAAAAGTATAAATCCTCTTTTTTAGAATAATTTGCACCTATAATACTTTACATTACATTAGCTATAAAAGAATTTAAAGTATTTATTGGATTAACGGTATATTCAAGCGGGTTTTTCATAGTTTTTTTTAAAAACTGTAGCGTTATTGTATATTATAAAGTAGTTTTACTTAAATTGCTAAAAATCCATAAATGTAGTGTTTTCAATGGAAAATTTTCCTTTTTTCAATGATATATGCTTTTTCCTACCCAAAATTGAAGTATAAATCCTCTTTTTAGAATAATTTGCACCATAAAGTAGCTTAAACATTAAGCTATTAATAGAAGAGTAAGAGGTTATTTATTGATTAAAGGTATATTGCAGCGTTTTTCATAATTTCTTTAAACTTTTTGCTTATTGTAATATAAAAGTAGTTTTACTTATATGTTTCTATAAACCATAAAATGAGCGTTTTCAATGATTTTAGCTATTTGTGATATATAGCTGTTTTCCTACAAATTGAAGTATAAAATCCTCTTTTTAGAATAATTTGCACCTATAAGTAGTTATACTACATTAGCTATTAAATAGAAGAGTAAAGGTTATTTTTTGTGATTATAACGGTATTTTCAAGCGTTTTTCATATTTTCTTGTAACTGTAACGTTATTGATATATCAAGTTTGTTTTACTTATCCTATTGCTATAAAACCATAAAATGTAGTTTTCAATATATTAGCTATTATCGTGATATATAGCTGTTTTTCTACAAATTGAAGTATAAAAACCTCTTTTTAGAAAAATTTGCACCTATAAGTAGCTTACATTTCATTAGCTATTAAATAGAAAGTAAGAGTTTTTTATTGGATAAACGGTATATTGCAGCGTTTTTCATAGTTTCTTTAAATGTAAACGTTATTGTATATATAAAGTAGTTTTTATTATCCCATTGCTATAAACCCAAAAATGTAGTGTTTTCAATGATTTAGCTATTTATCGGTGATATATAGCTGTTTCTACAATTGAAGTATAAATCCTTTTTTTAGAATAATTGCACCTAAATAGCTTACATTACATTAAGCTAAAAAAATAAAAGTAAGAGGTTTTTATTGTGAATAAAGGTATTTGCAAGCGTTTTTTATGTTTCTTTAAACTGAGCGTTTTTTTATAATACAAATGTTTAAATTAACTTTGCATAAACCCTAAAAAGTAGGTTTTTAATGATATTTGCATTTATCGGTGATTATAGCTGTTTTCCTACAAATGGGAAATTAAAAATCCTTTTTTTAAAAAATTTTCACTATAAATACTTACTTACATTTAAAAAACTATTTTAAATAAAAGTAAGAGTTTTTTATTTTGTATAAGGTATTTTCAAGCGTTTTTCATAGTTTCTTTAAACTGTAGCGTTATTGTAATATACAAGTAGTTTTTAATTTTCATATGCTATAAACCTTAAAATTGTGTTTTTAAAAATTTTTAGCTATTTTCGGGGTTTTTAACTTTTTCCTACAAATTGAAGTAAAATCCTTTTTAGAAAAATTTGCCCTATAAGTATTTTCATTCTTAAAAATATTAAATAGAAGGAAGAGGTTATTTTTTGTGATATAACGTATATTGCAAGCGTTTTTCATGTTTCTTTAAAATGTGCGTTATTTTATATTAAAAATAATTTTTAATTTTTATATTGCTATAAACCTAAAATGTAGTGTTTTAATGATTTTTAGCTATTATCGTGATATATAACTGTTTTCCCACAAAAATTTAAAAAACCCTTTTTAGAATAATTTCCCCCTATAAGTCTTACATTTCATTAAGCATTTAAAAAAAGTAAAGGTTTTATTGTGATATAACGGGTTTTTGCAAGCGTTTTCATAGTTTTTTGTAAACGTTTGCGTTATTGTATATATACAATAAATTTTTAATTAATATTTCTATAAAAACCCCAAAATGTAGTGTTTTCAATGATTTTAGCTATTTTTCGTTATATAT
>JACEEZ010007694.1:0-2500 GCA_016584305.1 Chionoecetes opilio
ACGGAAATGAAGCAGCCTATTGGGGTTGTTCTGTTGTTCCTGCTAATAGTTATGGATGGACATGCATTTATCCCGTTTGAAACCGTTCTCTTGATAATAGCACATTTAATGCAAATTACTCGCCTCGTGTAGCAAAGCTTAATATATTTTTTACATGTAGCCCTATATTGTGGCATGTAAAATTTGGGCGATGTTCACACTGTTTTCTAAGACAGTACTGCTGCGTCTGGCAAACGCTTGTCAAAATACAATAAGCAATGCCTTGGAAAAACGAAGAATAAGGAATGCCGAAATCGGCTTGTTGTTGCGACAATGTAGGTTATAATTGTGGAGGCGATACGCCGCGGCGGGGAGTGGTGGGCGGGGAGATTGTGGCGGGGAGATTGAATCAAAACATTGCCACTTCACGCGTCGACTCATTGCACTTCCAGGCTTTCTATCTGATTGATACACAATAATAACAGGAAAATATGACTGCCTAGGTAAAGATAACTTCTAAACATTCGTTATTGACTATATAATATCATAGAGTAGCATTTACCTCGCCTCCTCAACTATAACCTACTTGGTTATTTGGTTATATACAATGTTTTACAGAATCAGGCTTCTATACAATATGCATATAGAAGAAAATCGTTCTTAATATTATACTTGTGTGTTTTAAGTGCAGTGGAATAAGCCCATATTTTTCTTTCAAGTTGACCAACTTTTCACCAAATTGTGAGTTAAAACTGCCAGCGACCACTGGCATTTCGGAGTTGCAGTTCTCGCTAATTGAGGAAGCCTTGATGTAGGGTGATGGGTAATGGGTGAGTGAATGTGTGGGGTGATGGGTAATGGGTGTGGGGTGATGGGTGAGTGAATGGGTGGGGGTTGATGGGTTGGGGGTGATGGGTGATGGGTGAGGGAATAGGTGGGGGGTGATGAGTAATGGGTGAGTGAATGGGTGTGTGGTGATGGGTAATGGGTGAGTGAATGGGTGTGTGGTGATGGGTAATGGGTGAGTGAATGGGTGTGTGGTGATGGGTAATGGGTGAGTGAATGGGTGGGGGTGATGGGTAATGGTGAGTGAATGGGTGTGTGGTGATGGGTAATGGGTGAGTGAATGGGTGGGGGGGTGATGGGTAATGGGTGAGTGAATGGGTGGGGGGTGATGGGTAATGGGTGAGTGAATGGGTGGGGGGTGATGGGTAATGGGTGAGTGAATGGGTGGGGGGAATACATACATTTCTACATTCATGATTTCAGGAAAGTTAGAAGGGGCTATCTGGAGAGTCCGTGTTTGGTGGGCCGAAGGCCCACCATTATATATATATATATATATATATATATATAGCGTGGATTTATGCGGGGCGGGGTGGGGCAGGCTCAGAGGGGTTTATCGTACAGAAAAGCCACTTACGGTCGCGATTCAAAAAATTTCCCTGATGACCAAGTTGTAGAGGGCCACTAGCTCTATCGGAAGTGTGGTCGCAACATTTCATTCAGACCTACACTAAGTCCGCCAGACACCACGAAGCTCCCCAGAAAACCACTATAATTCACTTTAAACTCACAGAGAAGCCACTTAAGTTCGAGATTCGATAAATTTCACTGAGGACCAAGTTGTAGAGTGCAGAAAACTCTATCGGAAATGTGTCCTCGACATTGCCGTAACACCTACATTAAGTCCGCCAGACGCCGTAAAGGTCACTTCTCATACAAAATAGTTTCTAGCTTGTTTAAGATCTGCGATGTGCTGCGCACGTCGCAGATCTTAAACCTGGGTCAGAACAGGTATAACCTAGTTTGTTTAAGATCTGCGACGTGCGCAGCACGTCGCAGATCTTAAACAAGGGTCAGAAAAGCTATAACCTACCTTGTTTAAGATCTGCGACGTGCGCAGCACGTCGCAGATCTTAAACCAGGGTCAGTAAATTTATGCGGGGCGGGGCGGGGCAGGCTCAGAAGGGATTTTCCTACAGAAAAGCCACTTACGGTCGAGATTCAAAAAATTTCACTGACGACAAAGTTGTAGAGGGCCACAAGCTCTATCGGAGGTGTGGCCTCAGAATTTCATTCAGACCTACACTAAGTCCGCCAGATGCCACGAAGCTTATCTGAAAACCACTAATTCACTTCAAACTCACAGAAAAGCCACTCAAGTTCGAGATTAGAAAAATTTCACTGAAGACAATGTTGTAGAGCGCAAAAAACTATTGATTGTGTGGCCTCAAATTTTCATTCAGACCTACACTAAGTCCGCCAGACGCCGGAAAGCTCACTTCTCATACAAAATCGCCTCGTTTTTCGCCTAAAAACCGGTTTCCTGTCCACTGGATTTTCCACGTTACTATTTACCCAACGTAGGTGGTTTCAGGGCTGGATACTCGTTAAGGTCTAAGGTCCTAGCACCAAACGCCAAAAGTCGCACAAAAACAGCGTAAGTCGCTCAAACACGCACGGTCCAAGTCCAGCTCTCGTTCTCCTGTCTGATCTGATCAGGCATCTGGTCCTGAAC
>JACEEZ010007694.1:10000-11198 GCA_016584305.1 Chionoecetes opilio
GTTATACGAGATTTCGCTTTACGAGTATGCCAGGTCGAACCTAACTGCTCGTATCTTCGGGACCTCCCTGTACTGGAAATCCTGCAAACTTTCCGGAGAATCTAACCTTATTTATCTAACGAGGAAGATTAAAAGCAGAAAAAAAGACAACATTTAAAGCTTATAAAACGCCAAAGGATGATAGCACACAAACCTTTTCACTTCTCCATGAAAAAATAATTATATCAAACTTTCTAATACTAACTTTTCACTCATCCATTGAAGAAAAAAAAATTATAATCCTGAGATCCCTACATAAGCCCTATATACCTATGGCTAAAAAACTATGACAGCCCTATGATAATTTATAACACTGCATTCTCCATACTTTATTAATGTCCTATCACTCCTACAGTATGACAGCCCTATGATAATTTATAACAGCATTCTCCATACTCTTAACCAAGCTCCTATCACTCCTACACTGACATTCCTATGAGAATTTATAACACAGCATTCTCCTTACTCTTAACCAAGCTCCCATCACTCCTACAGTATGACAGCCCTATGATAATTTATAACAGCATTCTCCATACTCTTAACCAAGCTCCTATCACTTCTATACTATGACAGCCCTATGATAATTTATAACACGGCATTCTCCATACTCTTAACCAAGCTCCTATCACTCCTACACTGACAGCCCTATGATAATTTATAAGCCAGCATTCTCCATACTCTTAACCAAGCTCCTATCACTCCTATACAATAACACAAGAGCCTATGACACCTCTTTGACAACCCTATGATCATTTCTAGGCCAGTATTCTCCATAGCATGCCTGGCTTAAGGTTGTTATGTCCTATCACTTCTCTCATATGTCTCTCTATGTCTCTCTATGTCTCTCTCTATGTCTCTCTCTATGTCTCTCTCTATGTCTCTCTCTATGCCTCTCTCTATGTCTCTCTCTATGTCTCTCTCTATGCCTCTCTCTATGTCTCTCTATGTCTCTCTCTATGCCTCTCTCTATGTCTCTCTATGTCTCTCTCTATGTCTCTCTCTATGTCTCTCTCTATGTCTCTCTCTATGTCTCTCTCTATGTCTCTCTCTATGCCTCTCTCTATGTCTCTCTATGTCTCTCTCTATGCCTCTCTCTATGTCTCTCTCTATGTCTCTCTGCTCTCTCTATGCTCTCTCTATGCCTCTCTATGTCTCTTAT
>JACEEZ010007697.1:15000-22500 GCA_016584305.1 Chionoecetes opilio
TATAATTCAACGTAAAAAAAAAAAAAAAGGATCTTGAAGGAAAAAAAATTAATAACAATCAATAGGCCTAGGAAGGAAGAAAAAAGCCTACACGCACTCTATAGGCTCCAACGTAAAAAAAAATGTAAAAAATAATATATATAATTCAACGTAAAAAAAAAAAAAAAAAAAAAAAAACCAATTTGTGAAAAGAAAAAAAAAAAAAAACCCCGGCGTTAAAAAATATAAATAATTAAAAGGCCTAAGGAAGGAAGATAAAAGCCTACACGCACTCTATAGGCTCCAACGTAAACAAAATATACAATAAAATAGGCCTACAACGTAAAAAAATAAATAATAATAAACTGCAACTTGTAAAAAAAAAAAAAAAAAAAATCAAATAAAAAAAAAATAATAATAATAATAATAAAAAAAACTATAATCTCTTCTTCAATGACACTCAAAATCTCCCTCTTCTATCTAGTACAATGAACATTCTAGGACTATCCATTACTAGAAAAAAACTATTCTTGCTAAATCAGATATTTTAGAAAGTTTTTTTTTTTTTCTTCCGCCTTTCCCTGAAATTGTAATACTTTTTGATGTGGCTTTACTCTTTAATTATTATCCTCCTCCTCCTCCTCCTCCTCCTCCTCCTCCTCCTCCTCCTCCCTTTTAATCAATGAACATTTAAAATACTCATAAATATTTCTACAAATGGTGGCATTTATCTCAAAAATTTTTGGTGAGTTATATCGCATCTGCTAAAATTATCTCCCACTCCTCACTTCTAATGCTCAAAAAAAAAAATTTTGGGGGAAAAAAAAAAAAAAGGGGGGGTTTTTCCCCAAAAAAAAATTTTTTTTTTTTTTTTTTGGTTTTTTTAAAAAAAAATTTTTTAAAAATTTTTTTTTTTAAAAAAAAAAAAAAAAAAAAGGTTTTTTTTTTCCCCCCCCCCCCCCAAAAAAAAAAGAAAAAAAACCCCCGGGTTTAAAAAAAAAAAACCCCCCAAAAAAATTTTTCCAAAAAAAAAAAAAAAAAAAAAAATTTTAAAACCTTTTTGGGGAAAAAAGCCCCCCCCCCCCCGGGGGTTTTTTATTTTTTTTTTAAAAAAAAAAAAATTTTTTTTTTTGGGGAAAAAAAAAAACCCCCCGGGTTTAAAAAAAATAAAAAAAACCCAAAAATTTGGGGTTTGGGGTTTTTTAAAAAAAACCCAAAAAAAAAAGGAAACCAAAAAAAAATTTTTTAAAATTTTTTTTTTTTAAAAAAAAAAAAAATTTAAAAAAAAAGGGGAAAAATAAAAAAATTTTTTCCCCAAAACCCCCTTTTTTTCCCCCTTTTAAAAAAATTTTAACCCCCAAAAAAAAATTTTTTAAAAAAAAGGAGGGGTTTTTTTTTTCCCCCCCCAAATTTTTTTTTTTTTCCCTTTTTTTTAAAACCCCCCCCTTTTCCCCCCCCTTTTTAAAACCCCCTTTTTTTAAAAAACAAAAAAAAATGGTTTTTTTTTAAAAAAACCCCTTTCCCTTTTTTTTGGTTTTTTTTCCCCCCTTTTTTTTCCTTTTTTAAAGGCCGGGGGCCCCCCCCCCCCCCCCCGGGGGGGGCCCCTTTTTCCCCCCCCCCCTTTTTTTTAAAGGGCCTTTATTTTTTTTTTTTTTTTTTTGGGGCCCCCCTTTTTTTGGGGGTTTTTTTTTTTGGGGAAAAAAAAAAAAAGGGGGGGTTTTTTTGGGGGGGTTCCCCCCCCCCCGGGGGGGGGGGTTTTTTTTTTTCCCCCCCTTTTTTAAAAATTTTTTTTTTTTTTTTCCCCCCAAAACCCCCCCCCCTTTTTTCCCCCCCCTTTCCCGTTTCCAATTTTTTTTTCCATTTTTTTCCCTTTTTTTTTTTTTTTGGGGGGGGGTTTTTTTTTTTCCCCCTTTTTTTTTTTTAAAAAAATTTTTTTTTTCCCCCCCCCCGGGGTTGGGGGGGGGTTTTTTTTTTTTTTAATCCTTTTTTTTTCCCCTTTCCCCCCTTTTCTCTCCCCTCCCCCCTCCCCCCCCCCTTTTATTTTCTTTTTTTTTTCCCTTTTTTTTTTGGGGCCCCCCTTCCCCCCTCCCCCCTTTCCTCCCCCCCTCTCTCCCTCTCTCTTCCCCTTTTCCTTCCCTCTCTTTTTTCCCCACCCCTTTTTTCCCTTTTTTTTCCCCCCCTTTTTTTTCCCCCCCTTTTTCCCTCTTTTCCTTTTTTTCCCCTCCCCTCCCCTCCCCTCCCCCCCTTTTTTTTTTTTCCCCAAAAATTTTTTTCCCCCCCCTTTTTTCCCCCTTCCCCCTTTTCCCCCCCCCTTCCCCCCCCCCCTTTTCCCCCTTTTCCCCCCTTCCCCCTTCCCCCCCTTTTTTTTTTTTTTCCCCTCCCCCCTCCTTTTTTTCCCCCCCCCTTTTTTTTTTCCTTCCTTCCTTCCTTCCCCCCCTTTTTTTTTTCCCCTTTTTTTCCCCCCTTTTTCCCTTTTCCCTTTTCCCCTTCTTTTCCTTTTTTTTTTTCCCCCCCTTTTTTCCCCCCCTTTTTTTTTTTTTTAAATTTTTTTTTTCTTTTTTTTTTTTTCCCCCCCTTTCCCCTTCCCCTTTTCCCTTTCCCTTTTTTTTTTTTTTTTTTTTTTAAATTTTTTTTTTTTAAAAAAAAAATTTTTTTTTTTAAAAGGATAAAAAAAGGGGCGCGGGAAAAAAAGGGGGAAAAAAAGGGGGGGGGGTTTTGGGGGAAAAAAAAAAAGGGGGGGGGCCCCCAAAAAAATTTTTTCCCAAACCCCGGGGGGAAAGGGGGGGGAAAAAGGGGGGGGGGGGAAAATTTTTAAAAAAAAAAAAAAGGGGGGAAAAAAAAAACCCCCCCAAAAAAAATTTTAAAAGGTTTTTCCCAAAAAAAGGGGGTTTTTGGGGAATTTTTTTTTGGGGAAAAAAAATTTTTTAAAAAAAAGGGGGTTTTCCCAAAGGGGGGGAAATAGGGGGGGTTTTTTTTTAAAGGTAAAAAGGGTTTTTTTTAAAAAAAGGTTTTTTAAAAAAAAAAAGGGGGGGGGGCCCCCCCTTTTTTTTTTTTTGTTTTTTTTCCCCCAGGGGGGAAAAATCAGGGGGGGGGGGGGGGGGAAAAAAAAAATTTTAATAAATAAATAAAAGAGAGTGGGTTTATAGGGCAGAACCCTGGGGAAAAAAACCAAATATTTATTTGATTTAGGAGAAGAACAATGTCCGTCTACAGTAGCTGCAAAGAACACCAAAAATGTCCTCATTATATGGTTCCCCTTTAAAATGTCCCCTTTTTTAAAGGGGCTGCTACTGAGGGGAACCCTTTTTAAGGGTTCTTTTTTTTTTCCCTTGACCCGGGTTACTTTTTGATGTAAAAAAAAAATGATCTTTGACCTTTTATAATTTTCCAAAGGGTGTGTGACCTTCCCCAACAAAACATACCTTTTTTTTATATAATTTAAAGGGGTGAACAAAAAAAGGACCTTTTTTTTTTGCCTTTTGGGTTTTTTTTTTTGCGATTAAAAAAAAATTGACCTAAAAAAAAAAATTGACCTTTGACCTCATATAATTTAAAGGGGTGTGCGGGACCTTTTTAGCCAACGTGGAGGGTTGGGGGGCATGGCCTTGGCGGGGGTCGGGTTTAACGGGGACTGCCAGTATGAAACCCCCGCGCCCCGGGGGTGTAAATTCCCCCCAGTTTGGGACCACAAACGGGCAAAGGAGTTTTAACCCCCTAAAAGTGCCCACAGGACCTAAACCCCCCCCGTGGACTCAAACCCACCGGTTTAAAATTCCCGGCCCCGTAAGTCCCCCCCTGTGCTATTAAGTGTTTTTTTTTGCCACTTTTTTTTTTTTGGTTTCCCACTTAAAAAAAGGTTGGGCCAATTTTTATTTTTTCGGCCCCTTAAAGTTGTCTGGCCACTTATTTAAATTTTCCTGTGCCCCTTTTAAAAAGGTTTTTGAGCTTTTTTGAAATGTATAACCACTTAAAGGGTTTGTGCCATTAAAAAATTGCCCCGTGCCCCCTTTAAAGAGGGGTTTTTAGCCATTTTTGAGGGGTTTATAAGCCCCTTAAAAATTGCCTGTTTCCCCTTTAAAAAAGGGGTTTGAGGGCCCTTTAAGGGGGGGGGGGGTGGGGGGAAAGGGCCCCTTTAAAAATTGCCCTTTTGCCACTTTAAAAAAAACGTGGTTTTAGCCCTTTAAAAGGTGTATAAGCCACTTAAAAGTTGCCTGTGCCACTTTAAAAAAGGTTTTGAAACCTTTTTTGAGGTGTAAAAAAACTTTAAAAATTCCCCGTGGGCCCCTTTATTTGCCTGTGCCACTTTTGAAAACCCCCGGGGGTTTTTTTTAGGAATTTTTAAAAGGGGGGTAAGGGGTAAGGGGTAGGGAGTAAGGGGTAAGGCTACTCCCTCAAGTGGTACCACAACGACACGGAGTTTTACCGCTACGTGCCCACTGAGTCACACCGCCCCGTGGACATCAAACCCACAGTAAAGTTCCAGGCCCACGTAAGTCACCCCCACCCTAAGTCACCCTAAGTCACTCTAAGTCACCCTAAGTCACCCTAAGTCACCCGCACCCTAAGTCACTCTAAGTCACCCGCACCCTAAGTCACCCTAAGTCACTATAAGTCACCCTAAGTCACTTAAGTCACTTTAAGTCACCCTAAGTCACTATAAGTCACCCTAAGTCACCTTAAGTCACTTTAAGTCACCCTAAGTCACCCGCACCCTAAGTCACCCTAAGTCACTCTAAGTCACGCTAAGTCACCCTAAGTCACTCCTAAGTCACCCTAAGTCACCCTAAGTCACCCTAAGTCACTCTAAGTCACCCGCACCCTAAGTCACTCTAAGTCACCCTAAGTCACCCTAAGTCACTGTAAGTCACCCTTTTTTGTCTAAGTCACTTTTTTTTTTTTAAGGCAATTTTATTGGGTAAGGGAGGGAGGGAAGGAAGGGAGAGAGGGAGGGAAGGAAGGAGGGAAGGAAGGAAGGAAGGAAGGAAGGAAGGAGGGAAGGAAGGAGGGAAGGAAGGAAGGAAGGGAAGGAAGGAAGGAAGGAGGGAAGGAAGGGAAGGGGAAGGAAGGGAGGAAGGGAAGGAAGAGAGGGAGGGAGGGAGGAAGGGAAGGAAAGAGGGAGGAAAGGAAGGAAGGAAGGAATGGAGGGAAGGAAGGATTGGCTACTCCTCCTCCTTCCAAGCCTATGTAAATGACCACTGGGACTGCTTAGGAACTGCCTGTGCCACTTAAAAGTTGTCATTGGCCCATGTAAGTCTGTTTGTTCACTTAAAATTCTCTCCTAAGTCTCCCCTAAGGCTGTTTAGTAAATTATAAGTCTCCCCAGGTCACTTAATAGTTCCTTAGGTCACTTAATAGATCCCTAGGTCACTTAATAGATCCCTAGGTCACTTAATAGATCCCTAGGTCACTTAATAGATCCCTAGGTCACTTAATAGATCCCTACGTCACTTAATAGATCCCTAGGTCACTTAATAGATCCCTAGGTCACTTAATAGATCCCTAGGTCACTTAATAGATCCCTAGGTCACTTAATAGATCCCTACCGTAGATAACAGTAAAGTCGTCACCTGCAGTGATGTCGCCAGGCAAATTATAGCATTACTACTGATTGTTATGTGCCACTAAAGATGATACACAGTAGTTTATATCATGACTGTATAATCTACACTGTTTCAGCGTTGTTTTATGCTTTGTATCTGCAAGTATATACGGTTTCAAATTTCACTACGCGTTTTTTTTTCGGGCGACGACGACGGCGGTACGACACTCAGTAAATAAACACTAGAAGGCGACTCTACTGTTGGTAGCCACTTTGTAGATATTTTAGTCATTTGTTCATTTATAGCCCTACTATGACACAGATGAAGACACAAAATGACACAGACTCTCCAGATAGCCCCTTCTAACTGTCCTGAAATCATGGATGTACAAATGTAACTATTAACGCCACCACACGGCTGTACACAGAAAAAAAAGTTGTCATGGCGACTTTACTGTTATCTACGGTAGGTCACTTAAAACTTGTCTGTCGTTATAAGTTGCCTGTGTCACTTAAGAGTTGCCTAGGTCGTTGAAAGTGGTAGTTTAGGGAGGGTTGAGCCACTTAAAAATAGATAAGGTCATTTAAATAAAACTGTATTGAATCATTTAAAAAGTAATGGTGTCACTTCAAAAAAGATTGTGTCACTTAAAAATGGTCTCAAAATGGTCTCTCACAAAAATGGCCACTTAAGATTTACATGAGCCACTTATTAAGAGTTGCCTGAGTTTGTTATAAATTGCCTGATTCTGTGCTTCGAAATCTAATTGAGTCTATAGAACATAAGAACATAAGACAATAAGGAAGCTACAAGAGGCCGCGAGACCTACACGTGGTAATTCCTGCAATCAAAACTTGAGGCCCAGATCTTTCCTTGGCTATATAAAATGGTCTGTTGTCAGCCATAAAATAAGGAAAAGTCACTGAATATACCACAGTAGTTAGTGGACAAGGCTACTAAACAGGTCATAGCTATAAAACATTGCTTAGACTCACTACAAAGCGTCTAATGGTACACAAATTACAATGGCAATTACGTTCTGGGTCTCAAGGGGTTAACAAGAATACATGTCAATTTGAGAAGCTATGTAATATTTATGCATTTTCCTCTGCCAGTAATCATGATGACACATCCTGTAATCATAATCGTACTTGATTACATTCGGTTTTTTGTAATTGTAATCGTAATTGTAATCATAAAGCTACCATGTCATCGTAGTTGTAATCGATTACATTACAACAGCTGTCCCTCACGTAGGCGTCAGTTAAGTGATGCCAGCGCCACCTAACCTCTTGAGGCCCAGAGCGTCATTGCCATTGTAATTTGTGTACCATTAGACGCTTTGTAGTGAGTGTAAGCAATGTTTTATAGCTATGACCTGTTTAGTATCCTTGTCCACTAACTACTGTGGTATATTCAGTGACTTTTCCTTATTTTATGGCTGACAACAGATCATTTTATATAGCCAAGGAAAGATCTGGGCGTGAAGGGGTTAAAAGTTGTCTAAAGGCTGATTCACACTGGCGTTTTTTCGGCATTTTTATCTGACGAGAAGGGGTCTGGGTCTGGGTCTGGGTCTGGGTCTGGGTCTGGGTCTGGGTCTGGGTCTGGGTCTGGGTCTGGGTCTGGTGTCATGATCGCAATAGGTTTTCAAAAAAAATCACACACCGATCGCTCGGTCTTTATCGACCGACTTGCCGAGAATTTCGTGCACCAAATTCAAATAAACGCAGAAGCCAGCACCCTGTCCCCAATCACCCCAATTATTGGTATAATTTCGGTATTGGGCACTAAAAACTAACAAATGTAACTTACATCATCGTGCAGATCTTTTCATCCTTAATTTGAATCCAAATTTCCCACGCAATGGCGATACATATAATACCAAAAATGTTCCATTTTAGCTACCTAGCCATAAACGGTTGTTAGTTTAAATCAGATTATGTTAGGTTAGACGTGGGGTTTGATTTAGTAGATGATA
>JACEEZ010007697.1:30000-35000 GCA_016584305.1 Chionoecetes opilio
CTCACTAATATGCCGCTCCCCAACTACGGGGGCCAGGTGGTTCAGCCCCCAAAATCGATGGTTGTGGGGGCGGAGTACTAGTACCCCCCTGAGACAAAAAGGGGGCGACCTGAGAAAGGGGAAGGAGAGAGGGCCACCTCATCCGGGCGAAAAACGTGGCTCCTTGGCTGGTGCTTCTTTTTCTGCCATGACATTTTGCTAGTCTTAAATAGAAGCACTTGGCCTTGGGGCCCACCCCTCCTGAGTAGTGAAAACCAGGGGTGGGGAAGGTGCCGGGGGTTCGACTTTTTTCGGATCCATCCCCCTAACCCTGTTTTTTTTTCCCCCCCGTTTCTTCTTTTGGTAGCAGTTCCCCGTGGGATTTCTGGTAGAAAGGCGGCCATTGAACGAAGAGTCTGATGTCCAGGAACGCTTTTCCTGCCCCTTTTGGTCCAAAAACCCAAACGACACTTACGCCCCCTCGGGCCTCGTTTGTGGTTTTGGCCGTCCTTTTAACTGCACGTGTTTCCGATTCAGGGGGGAGGGGGGTTGGTTGGGTGGGGGACGTTGGCATCCCCTCCCGGGCATGCGGGCCGCCCAAATCCTCAACCCCCAATCGTGTCTGAGCCACAAAAACCCCCCCCTTTTTAAAAATTTCTTTGGGAAATGGTCGACGCTTTTTGGGATCTCCCCATACCAGGTTTTGGGTACCCCCCCAAACGGCCCCCCATCCTCAGAGCAACGGAAACCCTCGAACCCCTTGTTTTTTTTGAGGCGGGAACCCTTTTTAGCTCTGATAGGAAAAAGCATGTTAGCCATTGGGGCGTTTCCCTTTTCCCCCTTGTGAAATTGAATTTTTTCCTTTCAGGGTTTTTCCGATTGGCATAAACGTTTTTTTAGGGGGTTTGCAACTTTCCACTTTGTGCTTTCCCTGTCTGTTTCTAGACAGGGTTTTTTCCCTTAGCTCCAAGACCGCTTTTCTGGTCAGTTTTTCCCTCCCTTTGCGCTTGGCTATGATTTTTTCGGTGGGGGGACCTGGTGAGGTGGGGACCCTCGGTTTTTTTTTTCCCCTCCCCCTTTTTTTTTCAGGGACTGATCCCCATCCCACCCAGTCTTGGTGGAAGTAAACGGGGCACTCCCTCACCCCTTTTTTCCTTGATGAATTATTTTTTTTAACAGTGCTGGAAAAAAAGGGTTTTCCCCTTGTTTGGATTTTTTCCCAAACGGTCTGAGGGTTTGGCTGATGCCGGGGAAATGGGGGCGCTTGACAAGCTCCATCGATTTTTGTGGGCCCCATGTGGAAGGGCTGAGAAAAGCGGCGTGTGGTTCTGTCTTGGGCTTTTCCCCGGACAAGCCCCACCTCTTTCCCCCAACTCGGGAACTTTTTTCTCCCCAAATTTTCTGCTTGAACCCCCGGTTTTTTCCAACCACTGCCCCCAAAATCCGCTGCCCCGGCCTTTTTTCCACAGTGCCCTCCGCTGTCCCTAAAAGTCGCTTTCCAATTTTCAAAAATTTTTTGGGGTTTTACATGAGGAAGGTTTGGTGGCGTTGGGTGTGTACCCTATATGGGGCCGTTCTTCTTCCAAGACCCACCACTTCCTTATTTCTAAATTTTTTCCCCGGGCCCCCCTGTTAGGCCGTCCCATAGGGCCCACTTCTTTTTCACCTGTGTTTTTAAAATATGAGACCCTCCTCTTAAAAGCACTGATAGCCAAGGGCGTACATTGCCATGGTTTCTGGCTCACCTTTTTTGTTCCCCATTCCTTGTTTCAAAAAATTTTTAAAAAAGGCTATTTTTTTTTATTTTCCTTATGAACAGTCTAGGTTCTCTGTAAAGTGTTTTTCCCCCATTTTGTCGGCAGTGGGGGGCCTTCCTTGAATGTTTTGGATTTTGGGCGTTTTTGTTTATTATGTTTTTAAAGGGATTTTTTTTTTCGTCCCCAATAATACCCGTTTTCCCCAATCTTTCCCGCCCCAAAAATCCCCCCTCATGGGGGTTTGGGTGGCCGCTTCCCCACCCCGCCTGCCCCGTCCCCCGCACCCCCCCTGTAGGCTTTTCCCCGCCGCCCTTTTTCTTAATCCCCTTCACCACCCCATGATGCATTTTTTCCCATAATTTGGGGGGAGGACCCTTTCCCCCAAAGCCGATAGGGGCCCGCCCCCCGGTTCTTTTTCAAGGGGGTGGCGGGGAAGCAGGGGCAGGGCGCAACGGGTCGGCATTTTGGGGGGGGCGGCAAGTTTTTCTGCTAGTGTTGCCCCAAAACGGGTTTCCCCAATCCCCCCAGCGGCAAATGCCCCTTGAGTTCTGCTCAAACAGGCGGGAAAGCCAAACCCCCTTTTCATCCATACCTGAGGGGGCCCCCCGCTGGGGCCTTTTTTTTCCTGGAGAGCTTTTTTCCCACCAAACTCTTTCCCGTAAAAAATCTCATAGATCCCCTGGTTTTTTTTAGGGTTTGAGGGGGTCCCCCGCTGTCTTAAATCCCTCCAAATTTTCTGGGGTTTTAGGATGTTTTTTTCCCCCCCAATTTGAAAAGTTTCCTCGGTGATTGGGAACACCCCGCCGTTCTGTCTTCATCCGAGACCGGAGTGCGGATTTAAAAATTGCCTTTTCTCTCTTATCCGCCAAAACCACGGCCTTTTTTTTATCGGGTTTTTTTTGTTTTTTTGGGGGGGGGGTCTTGGGAGTCTTTTTTTTTTTAAGAAATCTCGCTTCCTCAAGGATTCCCCCGAGTTTATTTTTTTTCCCCAAAATTCAAAAATCTTCCTTTTGATTGGGTTTCAATTGTTGTTTTTTCCTTTTGGGCCTTTTTATGTTGGGTTTTGGGGAAAAAGTTTAGGGAAAAAGGGAAAGGGGCGTTCAGTGCATAGGGTGCAAAGGGGGTGTCTAAATTTTTTAGTCGTTTTTAAGGCCGACCATTTTTTTTTGAAATTGTTTGGTCAAGGCTTTTACATTTTGGGGGCTCAAAAAAATTTTTGGCAGACCACCCCATTATATCAAGGGAGGTTTATCTACCCATCTTTTTGTTTCTCTTTCCGTTTTACCTTTTCCCGAAGAAAGTTTTCCCCCTCTCATTTTCCTCCACATCAAAGTTGGGGTTTGGGGGACATATTTTTGGGGGGTGGGGGCGTGGGCCGGTTTTTGGGAAACCCGGGGTTTTTGTGCCTCGGGCTTTTTTTTGGCATTTCATTGTCCCTCTTCCCTTTCCCTCTCCCCCGGGGCCCTTTTTCCTTTCCCGGGGCCCTGGTTGTCGCCCGCCTCCTCTTCTTTTCCCCCCCCTGCCCCGTTTTCCCCTCCCGCTGGGGTTTTTTGGAAAACTCATTTTCCCTTATTAAAAGTTGACCCCCCTTCTATTTAGCCAAGCCATTTTCAAAATTAAAACATTTGTGTTTTCCCCCCCCCCGTACATACACAAACATCGGGCTTGGTTTGGGTTTTAGTGTTTGAGAGCTTGACATTTTTAAAAAGGGTCCTTTTTTTTCATTTTTTTATTAACACTATCTAAAATCGGGGCGAGAGAGGAGAGAGGAGAGAGAGAGAGAGAGAGAGAGAGAGAGAGGAAGAGAGAGAGAGAGAGAGAGAGAAAAGAGAGAGAGAGAGAAGAGAGGAAAAGAGGGGAGAGAGAGAGAAGAGAAAGAAAAAGATGATTAAAGAAGGGAGAGGAGGGAGGAAGAGAAGGGGAAAGGGAAGGGGGGGGGCAGGGGACGGAAAGGAAATTTACTATGAGGGAAATAGAAAGGGCCCCAAAAAAGGGGGAGGGGGGGGGAGGGGAAGGAAGAAAGGAAGGGGAAAGGAGGGGGAGGGAGAAGTAAAGAGAGGGGGAAAAGAGAGATTGAAGGAAAACAATGGTTTATTTAAAAGAAACACGTTTCCAATTTTGGAAGCTACACCAAATTTTTCTGATACCATGATCCCCCATCAACATCAAAACCATCAGCAATAAAGGCGTTTTACTTTTTGCAGGGGTTTTTTCACTTGGGCAAACAAAAGGGAACAGGGAGGGAGGGGAGGGGGTACCCGTCTTTGCAAAAGGGGGGCTGGGTTTGGGGTTATTTCACCCGAGTTTGAGTTCTCCCCTGGGAGATCCTCCGGAAGGCCCGGTCTCTCTCTCTCCCCTCTCTCTCTCCTCTCTCTCTCTCTCTCTTCTCTCCCCTCTCTCTCTCTCTCTCTCTCCTCTCTCCCTTACCCTCTCTCTTTTTTCTCCCCTCTCTCCCCCCTTGGGGCAGTACCAAAGTTTAGAGAAAGGGAGGAAAAAATGGGAAAAAAAAAGAAAAAAAAAAAAAAACAGCGATGGAAAAGAAATCAAAAGGGGTGGGTGGGTTTGGTGTTGGGGGGTGGGGGGCGCGGGGTCCAAATTTTACGTTGTAAGTGACTTTCGGGGCTGACCGGTGAAAGTCCTCGGCGTGATTTTTAAGGAGGGGGGGGTTTACAGTTGACTTTTTGACCGCCACCCACTAAATCTACTACTAACTACTACTACTAAATACTACTAACAAATAAACTTTTAAATCCTACAACTACTAAATACTCACTTTCTACTACTTACTAAAATACCTTTTAAATACTACTACTACTACTTAAATACTACTACTTTAATACTAACTACTACCCACTTAAATACACTAACTACTACCCAAATAATTACTACTTACTTTCTACAAATCTACTACTAAATACTACTCTACAAATAAATCTACTACTACACTACCCATACCCACTACTAAATACTACTACTACTTTCCTACTTTCTACTACTACTAAAATACTACACTACCTTTCCCTAAACTACTAAATACTTACTACCTTTCTAAAAATTTCTACCTACTTTCACTAACTACTACTACACTACTAACTTTCTACCCACTACACTACTAAATTTCTATACTACTACTACTACTACCTACTACCTTACTGCCCCGCCAAAACTTTAAGAAACTGGCTACTCAGAAGGGGTTTTTTTTGGAAATGTCCCCCCGAAGGAACTCTCCCGAAACACCAAACCAGACCTCGGGGGGACATTGGG
>JACEEZ010007697.1:40000-52500 GCA_016584305.1 Chionoecetes opilio
TAACTTAAACTCTTCGCCATTTAATATTTTGCTCGAAAACCTTTTTACATGGAGAATATCAATAGAAGCGGAATTTAATTAGCTTTCCATTGCTATATTTCGTTTAGTCATAAATGAATTAGCAGTATGCATAAATTAGCGTTAACTAAATATTAAAAATCATGTTTTACGCCACGGTTTACCTCCTAGCTAGGGGCAACACGGGCCAGGCAGCAGCGTGGACAAGGCCAGACGCATACTTTATACCACTGACTCAATAATGACTCAAGCAATAGTTCGTCACAGGAATAATTCTTCAACATATCTATTTGCGAATTAAAAGATGATTTATTTCCAGCAATGTATTCTATTTAGACCAACTTATCATTCTAGAAAATTTCACGTATCTGTGAGGAAATTTTTTTCCGCCGAATTTTTGGCCGCGTGAAAATTGAGCGGAATTGTTGACGGACATGTTTTTGTCATATTACTACGCCAGTGTTGGTCCTGGAGGCGCGGTGCTGATACCCAGTTGTTGTGCCTGACCACCGCTATACTGTGCCGTAACCCGTGGTCTATTATAGGCTATACTTTATGAGAAAAATGATGGTTTATGAAAACACCATTGAATCATTGAACACCTTGTATCATGACCAAAATGATACAAGGGATGCGTAACTTTAGTTATGAGAGGAGATTGAAGTTATTAAAGTTACACTCACTTCGAGAGACGCAGAGTAAGAGGAGATCTGATTGAAGTTTTTAAGTGGATAAAGGGATTTAATAGAGAGGTAGGAAAAGTTCTTACGGCTTTTAACCAGGGTAGAACAAGAAGTAACGGATTCAAGCTGGAAAAGCGTAGATTTAGAAAGGAAATAGGGAAAAACTGGTTCACAAATAGGGTGGTGAATGAATGGAATGGTCTCAGTAGACAGGTAGTTAGTGGCGGAAGGTCTTAGGGAGCTGTTAAAGAGGAGCTGGATAGGTTCATGGATGGGGATGAAAGGTGGATGTAGGTAGTGTTAGGTGACAGGAACTACCACGTGTAGGCCTCGCGGCCTCTTGTAGCTTCCTTATTTTCTTATGTTATGAAAACACACAAAAGTCATTTTCTCAATTACTTACATTCTAAAACAATTTCACGGTAGCTCAAAGAAAGGTATTTGCCTCCTCTATCTTGGCCATAAAAAGTTTTTACCTGGACCTCAGTTTTTGAGTTATCCAAAAAAAAACATGATTTTTTGTCAAAATCTAAATAAATCCAAGGTGAAAACCCTGCGAATTTTGGTGAAAATTTTCACATCTCAGATTCTCATGAAAATTTGTCCCTAGCGGCTTTGTGTCACGCTGAACACTAATCTGGACTCAGTTTTGTGATGACTGCAACGCTAAACCCTATTTCACCCTGTGTACCCTTGTACAACCCTTGGGAATGGAGGAATACATAGGAATAACAGACACCAGGAGACCTATTGGTCCATGACGAGGGTATCTGCTGAACTACATACATACTACTAACTATCAACTACATGTAAGAAAACAGTTGGAAAAGGATACCATGTCCCTAAAGAGGATGGAACATGGAAGTTTTCGTAGTGAAGAATAATAGGGATCTGAAATATACCTAACTAAACTAGCAACCTACCACTAACACTAATCGTCCGGGGACTATATATGAATTCGCAGGCACTATCAATACCCATTACTTACAAGTGCGCGTCAAGTCTGTTTTAAATGTGTTATTGTGCTGGCTTTCGACAACATTTGTTGGTAACTTGTTCCTCGGATCAACAACTCTAACTTGAAATAATTTTATACGGAGATATGTGATGCCAACGTTGACCGTTATAGTTTTAAAAAAAAAAACCGTTATTTCTTGTTGTCCACTTGAGGAGAAAAAGCTCGAATAGGTTCTCTGATTAATGACATCAATCCTTTTAGGATGCTTACAGGTTTTCTATCAGGTCTCCACAGATTCTACGATCCTTTAAGGAAAACGCTATTTAGTTTTCCGCAGTCGTCTCTGTTCATAAAGATTTCGCAGGAGATGGAATTTGTTTGGTTCTCTTCTTTGGCACTGATTCCAATTTGTCTTGCATCTTTTTACGAAACAGCTCGACCAGAAATTTGAACGGCATTTTCTAAGTGCGGCGGCCTAACCAAGGAGTGTATAATTGTGTCATTACTTTCGGAGTTTTTGTTTCAAAGTGCGTTTAAATGAAGTCCAACAGCATATTTCGTTCGCATTTTAAAACTGCACCTAAGGCAATGCGGACTGTTTTTTAAAATCATTACTGATGATGACACCTAAATCCTTTTCCTCTGTACCTTCAGTTAACGATTTATTTTGCATTTGACAGTTATATTTGAGGTTTTCGTTGCCTATATGCATTACTTTACATTATCGGAATTGAATTTTATACCATTTATCACTCCAATCTGATAGTTTTTGCAAGATCACTTTGTATGAGTTCGCGCAGTTTTCCTCTAGTTTGCTTTACCGCCTAATTTGGTGTCATCTCTGCAATTTCGATATTTTTACATACAGTCCCCAGTCCGATCGTTGGTATATATCAGAAAAAGAGTAGGAACCCAAGTAACCGAGCCCTGAGGCCACCCCATTAGTTAACATCTAACCATCAGGATGCCTCGCCATTTAGTTACTACCCCGTTGGTTTAAGATTTGAAAGCCAATTCGCCAATCCATGAACATAGATTTGCTCTCCTAAGCCTGTTGCTCCTTAGCTTGGTCAACAGTCGCTTATGGGGAACTGTATCGAAGGCTTTCTGAGAATCAAGGTATATTAACATCCGAGGGAATTTTTACGTCCAGTTTATTGAATAATAATACATTAAAAAAATCGAGTAGGTTTGTTAAGCAGGATCTCTTATTGTCGAAAAATCCATGCTGTGGATTTAAATTGAGTTATTTTTCAATCGAGAACAGACACTATTTTAATCCGCGCAATATTTTCTACAAATAGTTTACCACTCACGGACGTTAGACTAATTGGGCGATAATTACTTGCGAGGCTCTTACTTCCCTTTCTGAAATATCGGTGTAACTTAGCTAATTTCCACAGACTATACACTAGGAACATATTTTTGTCCTTAGGAGGAGGAGGGGAGGGGAGAGGAGGAGGAGGAGGAGGAGGAGGAAGGAGGAGGATAGATAGCTAAGAAAAATAAAATAAAGAAAGCTAAGGAAAGAAAGAGGAGAGAAGAAAGAGAGAGAGAGAGAGAGAAGAGAGAGAGACGAGAGGAGCAGAGAGAGAGAGAGAGAGAGGAGAGGAGAGAGAGAGAGAGAGAGAGAGAGAGAGAGAGAGAGAGAGAGATTTATCCCATATATTTCTTTTCCTTTCTCAATATTTCTCTTTTTACTCTATTTTTCTTCTTTCTTTTTATATCTCTTCCTTCCTCCCTCCACCTCCTCCCTCCTCCTCCTGGCCTCCTCCTCCTCCTCCTCCTTCTTCCTCCTACCAAAAGATAACATTTTATTAGCTGAAATAGCCATTCCAGGCTATAAAGACATTCCTAAATTGTCGCACGCATAAAGCAGGTGAGGTGTCATTCGTTTACATTAAAGAAAATTTGCAAGCATCGAATCGATAAAGTAAACAAAGATCATTATGACTCGTCTACGCAAAGATTAAGCTAAACGGTAAATTGCTAACTATTGGGACAATATCGTCCTCCCAATCTATGCCGGAAGTAGATTGCCTCCTGTAAATGACGAGATAAAGTCAGTTGTGAAAATACAAACGATGACAATTATTTGTGGGATTTTAAACCTACCTCATATAAATGGAAATAATAATTCTGCTGAGAGAGAGGTATGCGATTGCTTGATATGGTAAACGAAGTATTTTAATCAGTGGGTCCGTAGAGCCTACAAGGGATAATATTATCCTAATTAGTTTTCACTACCGACATTGATCTGATTGATTTACTGCGATATAGGTGAACATTTGTCAAACAGTGATCACGAGGCTAATCAGATGCGGCCATAAATTGCAATGTGACATCACAGAAACGGTTTTTAGTCCCAAATTATTAAGCAATTTCACGAAGATCAGGCAGTACTAAGCGAATGTTGAATGGATTGACCTTATGAAATGGTAATAACGCGCCGAAACATGTGTAATTGTATTCACTAATAAACTCCAATCGGTGGTGGAAAAAACATGTTCCCATTGGTAAGAAAACGTTTGAATAACATAAACAGACCCAGTTGGAATGACAATAATGAGATCCAACAAATCATTGGCAGAAAGCGCCGAGGCGTAATAAAGTTTTAAACAAACGATCAAATGCAGACATGCGGATTTCTAGAGGAATACAATGACGTCAAACGTCGCGGCAAAGGACTAATTAAGGTCTAAAAAGGCGCGAGTTGAAAGAAAGAAAATTGCAAAGGAAATCCAAATCAAAAACCCGAAAAGGTTCTTTCAATACGTTTTCGAAGTAAAAAAACGTCAAAATCAAGTTTGGACCACTGAAAGAAATAATAATATCTGGTAAATGATAATAAGAGTATGGCGTTCGTACTCAATGAATACTTTAATTGCGGTATTTTATTAAAGAAGACGAAACTCCATTACCAGACGCAGTAAACATGTTATGCAGACTCGAAAATGGATAGACTGTAATAGGAGAGTAGCAGGTAGACGAATATCAAAGTATTTGCTGAAATTGACCCAGCAAAATCCGTGGGGTGACGAAATCTCGCCGCGAACTAATTCGCGAATTCACAGTCAACTTCGCTCCATTGAAAGATTATTTTCATAATCGCTAAGTGAAAAATGTTCCTAGCTATGTGGAAATTAGCTTAATGTTACAACCGATATTCAAGAAAGGGAGTAAGAGCCTCGCAAGTAATTATCGCCCAATTAGTTCTAACTTCCTTGATTGTTAAAACTATTTGAGAAATTTCGGGATAAAATAGTGTCTTTTTCTCGAGTGAAATAACTCTATTACTAAACTCCCAGCATGGATTTCGAGAATAAAGATCCTGCTTAACAAACCTACTGGGCATTTTTTTAAATGGTCATTTATTCAAACTGGGACGCTACAAATTCCCTCGGATGTAATATATACCTTTGAATTTTCAGAAAGCCTTCGATAAACAGTTTTTCCACATAAGCGACTGTTGACCAAGCTAAGGGCACATGGCATAGAGAGCAATTATGTGTCATGGATTGGCCGATTTGGCTTTCAAATCGTAAACACCGGGTAGTAATAAATGTGAGTGCATCTGATTGGTTAGATTCACTAGTTGGGTTCCTCAGGGCTCGGTCTTGGTCCTACTCTTTTTCTGATATATATCAACGATCTGGACGCGGGACTTGTATCTAAAATATCAAAATTGCAGATGACACCAAATTAGGCGGTAAAAGCATATACTAAGAAAACTGCGACTCAATACAAAGTGGATCTCTGACAAACTATCAGATTGGAGTGATTAAAATGGCTATTAAAATTTCCAATTCCGATAAATGTAAGTAATGCATATAGCAACGATAACCTCAAATTATAACTTATCAATGCAAAATAAATCGTTAACTGAAGTACAGCAGGAAAGGACTAGGTGTCCCATCATTAATGATCTGAAAACAGTTTCGCATTGCCTAGCGCCAGTAAAAAGGCAAATATGTGTTATCTTTATTAAACGTAACTTTGAACATAAACTCCGAAAGTAATGACACAATTAATACACGTCCTTGGTTTAGGCCGCACTTAGATATGCCGTTCAATTCTGGTCCGCCCTTTTTCGTAAAAATCAATCCAAATTAGAATCCAGGTGCAAAGAAACAACCAAACAAATTCCATCTCTGCGAAATTCATCTTATGAAGAGAGACGGCGGAAACTTATAATGTTTTTTCCTTAAAGGATCGTGAATCCGTGGGACTTTGATAAAAACCTTTAAGGATCCTAAAAGGTTTTTGATGTCATTTAATCAGAGGACCTATTCGAGTTTCAACTCAAGTGACACAAGAAATAATGGTTTAAACTAAACGGTCCAACGTTGCCCATCACCATCTCCCGTAAAAATTATTTCAATGTTAGAGTCGTTGATCGATGGGGAAAAACAAGTTACCAGCAAATGTTGTCGAGAGCCACATCATAACTACATTCAAAACAGACTTGACGCAGCACTGTAAAGTGACATGGGTATTGATAGTGCAATTCGTATCTAGTCCCCGTATCGCTTAAAATTGTAGTGGTAGTGGTAGTTGTAGTTAGTTATTTTTCCTATCCCTTCATTTCTGTCACTATGAACTTCCATGTTCCTATCCTCTTTAGGGACAATGTATCATTTTCCAACTGTTTTCCTTACAAGTAGTTTGATACGTTTAGTAGCATGTATTCAGCAGATACCCTCGCTATGGACCAATAGGTCTCCTGGTGTCTGTTACTACTTCCTATGTAATCCTATCGTAATCCTCCTCTCCTCCTTCCTCCTCCTCCTCCTCCGCCTCCTCCTCCTCCTCCTCCTCCCTCTTCCCTATATTACTCTCCTTTCTCTAGACATCTTACTTTCCACTTCTTTTCTTTCCCTCCTCTCCTCTTCCTCTTTCCTCCTCCTCCTCCTCTTCACTCCTCCCCTCCTCCACCTCCTCCTCCCCTCCTCCTCCTCCGAGTCAGCATAAGAAGACTCAGCGATGTCACTTGATCCTTTAATCTAATAGTGTGGTGTGTGTGTGTGTGTGTTGTTGTGTGTGTGTGTGTGTGTGTGTGTGTGTGTGTGTGTGTGTGTGTGTGTGTGTGTGTGGATTGATTTTTCCTCTAGTTTTCTCTCTCTCTCTCTCTCTCTCATCTCTCTCCGTTCTCTCATCTATCTCTCACCTCTCTTTACTCTCTCTCTCTCTCTCTCTCTCCCTCCTCCCTCTCTCCTCTCTCTTCTCTCTCCTCCTCTCTTTCTCGTCCTCTCCCCTCTCTCTCCCTTCTCTCTCTCTCTCTCTCTCTCTCTTTCAATCTACTGACAAAATGAAGCAAGTAAAGAAATTTGTAAGTTGTACTCATGTAGAGAAAGAGAGAGAGAGAGTAGAGGAGAGAGAGAGAGAGAGAGGAGAGAGAGAGGAGAGAGAGAGGAGAAGAGAGAGAAGAGAGGCAGCCCGTCCATCAATGTAAGGAGACGGAAAGTTGACCCCCCTTCATACAAAAGAGAAAAAGAGAGAGAGAGAAGATGAGACAGGGAGCCGGCCTTTACCCATCCATATCTATCATCCTAATCCCTCCTCTCTCTCCTCTCTCTCTCTCTTCTCGCTCTCTCTCTCTCTCCTCGGTCGCTCTCTCATCTCCATCCTCTCATCTCTCATCTCTCTCTCCTCTCTCCTCTCATCTCTCATCTCTCTCTCTCTTTCTCTCTTTCTTTAATGTCTCTCATATAGAGAAAAATTGGTTTTGTAATGAATTAATTATTTGAGTTTTTAAGATCTTTATTATTATTATTATTATTATTATTATTATTATTAGTATTATAATATTATTATTATCCTTATTATCATTATTATTAATATTATTATTTTCATATAATTATTAATTATTATTATTAGTAAGTAGTAGTAGTGATCATTTATTATCATTATTATTACTTATTATTATCATTAGTATATTAGGAGTAGTATTATTATTATTAGTATTATCCATTATTATTATTAATTATTATTATTATTATCAATTATTATTATTATTATTATTATTATTAACTATTATCATTATTAGTAGTATTAGTATTATGATTATTATTATTATTATTATATTATTATTATTATTTATTATTATCATTGATTATTATTAATTATTCATCATTATTATATTATTATTATTATTTTTTATATTATTATTATTTATTATCATTATTATTTTATTATTAATTATTATTATTATTATCCATTATCAATTATTATTATTATTATTAGTAGTAGTAAGTGAATGGTAAGTACAGTAGTAGATAGTGAGTTTATAGTAGTGATCATTATTGAAATTGAGTATAGGAAGAAGAAGTTCGGTAATAAATTTAAATTTTATTATTTGAATATTTTTACTTGATTATTATTATTACAATTACTATTTATATCATTATTATTATTATCATCATTTATTAGTATTATTATTATTATTATTATTATTATTATTATTATATTATTATTATTATTATTATTATTATTATTATTATTATTATTTTATTAATCATAATTATTATTATTATTATTATGATTATTGATTATTATTATGGCTAGATTAACTGTTATTGTATTAATATCAATATTATTATTATTATTATCAGATTATTATCATTATCTATGTGTATTAGTGCTATTTTTAAATTATTTATTATTATTATTATGCATTAAGTATTATTAATTATAATTATTTATTATTTATTTTGTATATCATTTATTATTATTATTATTATTATTATTATCTTATCATTATTATATTATTATTATTATTAGTCAATTCATTATTATATTACTATTATTATTTATCATTATTAGTATTATTTACTAATAGTTATAATTGATTAGATTATTATTATGTATTATTTATCCTTATTATTTATTATTATTACTATGATTATTATGTCCATTTACTAGATGGGTGTCTAAATTATTATTATCATTATTATTCTTAATTATTAATTATTACTTATTATGCAGATTACTTTTTCATTATAAAATAGCTAATTCTTTTTTAATTGTGTGGTGTGATGTGTGAGTGTGTGTTGTGTGTGGGTGTGTGGGTGTGTGTGTGTTGCTAAAATGGTTACTGGACTACTAGCTAATCTACTAATAACTAACTACTACTACTATTTCTACTAACGCCCTTACTACACTCTACTTCTACTTCTACTTCTACTACTTATACTACTATCTTTCTACTACTGCTACTACCACTACTACTTCTTTCTACTACTACTACGACTACTACTACTACTACTAAATACGACTACTCCACTAGCTACTACTACTACTACTACTACTAACCTACTATTTTGTGTCTGTTACATACGCATTTCCTGTTTTGACATAAGAATAGTTAGTAGCAGTAGTAACAGTAGCGTAGTAGTTAGTAGTAGTAGTAGTAGTATAGTAGTGTTAGCAGTAGCAATTAGCACAGCACAGCAGCAGCAGCACAGCAGCAGCAGCAGCAGCAGCAGCGCAGCAGCAGTCAGTATAGTAAGTTAGTAGTATGGTAGTATAGTAGCAGTAATAGTAGTAGTAGTTTAGTAGTACTTGTATTAGTAGTAAGTATAGTAGTTAGTATACGTATGCAGTAGTAGTATAGTTAGTAGTATATAGTAGGCAGGTAATAGTATTAGGATAGCTGGAGGAGTAGTAGTAGTATAGTAGCAGTAATAGTAGTAGTAGTAGCAGGAGGAGTAGTAGTAGTATAGTAGCAGTAATAGTAGTAGCAGTAGTAGTAGTAGCAAGAGTAGTAGTAGTAGTAGTAGTAAAAATATTATCATTACTACTAACAATAACAAAATTTATCTCTCTCCCTCCCCTCCACCTTCCCTCTTCCATCCCCTCCTCCCTACTTCCCCTCCCTTCCTCCCCTCTCCCTTCCCTTCTTCCCCCTCCTTTCCTCTCTCTCTCTCTCTCCCTTCCCCCTCTCTCTCCATTCCCCCTCCTTCTCTCTCCCACCTCTTCCCCTCCTCCCTCTCCCCTTCTCTCTCTCTCCACCCTCTCTCTTATCATTTAACCCCTCCTACCTCTCTCATTCTCTCTACCTCTCCTCCCTTCCCCCATCCCCCCCACCCCACAGACGAGCCCCTCACCCCCCCAATAATAGAAGGGGGCCAAGATATGTAACTGAGGGGGGAACGTAAGAAGGTTAAGCTCTGGTGTACGCCGCCTATATTCCCCCGCGCCGTGGACTCCTCGGCCTAGCTCAAATGGTACCTGGCTGGCTCCCGCCTGTGAGTATGTGTGTGTGTGTGTGTGTGTGTGTGTGTGTGTGTGGTGTGTGTTGTGTGTGTGGTGTGTGGTGTGTGTGTGTGGTGGTAAAAAAATGTAAACAAAAAAATACAAGGTTGATAACGGCTTGAAAATTAGAGATAGTGAGGGGAAGAAGGGAGGAAGGAAGAGATGGTGATATAGAAGGATGAGAAGAGAGAGAGAGAGAGAGATGAGAGAGAGAGAGAGTAGAGATAGCAGATAGTGAGAGAGAGGACAAGGTGTGGGTAAAACCGATATTTGGCGTATTTAATTGCGTCATGGGAACTGTTCGCTGGGAGAAAGTTTTGGCAAAAAATTATGTGTATTAGTCCTCTGTCCTTTAAGCCAAAATGAAATTTGTGGAGTTGAAGAAAAGTGAGAAGAGAGAGAGAGAATAGAGAGAAGAGAGAAGAGAGATAGAGGAGGAGAGATGAGAGAGGAGGCAGAGAGAGAGAGCAGAGAGAGAGAAGAGCGAGAGAGGGGGGGGATGAGGAGAGGGAGAAGTGGAGAAGAGAGAGATATTTACTTTTTAGATTTTTTTGTATTGCGACTACTACTACTACTACTATACTACTATACTACTACTTACTACTACTACTACTACTACCACTACTACTACTACTAAATACTACTACCACTAACCACTACTACTACTGCTACCACTCTACTACTACCCTTACTACACTACTACTACTACTATTACTCTACTCACATAAATACCTACCACTACCACTACTGCTACCACTACTACTCCTACTACTACTACCACTACTACTACTTCTACTACTAATACTGACTAACTACTACCACTACTACACTACTTACCACTCTACTGACTAACTATACTACTACCACCACCACCACCACCCAGCCACTCACTACTCTGCTAACTACACACTACTACTACTACTACTACTACACTACTACCACTACTTCATATCACCACTAGGCACTTACTACTACTACTACGCACCCACACCACCCACCACCACCCACTACTTTACTGACTGATTTACTCCCAACTACTATCACCACCACTACTACTACTACTCACTACTGACTACTACTACTACACTACTAACTACTCTACTACTACTGACTACTTACTAGGACTACTACTCGACTACTACTACTACTGACAAAATGGCTGAATGAATAATAAGCAACAAAAATAACACTCAATAACAAATTTTTCTTCCCTCCCTCCCTTCCTCCTCCTCCTCCTCCTCCTCCCCCTCCTCCCTCCTCCTCCTCACCCCTACGCCTACTCCTCTCTCCTACTACTACCTCCTCCCTCCTCCTCCTCCTCACACACAGCGTCAAGGAGGTAATACGTATCGCCATACAGAGAAGATCTAACAACAGAAAAAACATCGGGTTTATTACTAAAAGTTCCAGCGAGTCAGGTAAGATTTTTTTTTCTCCAATTATCTCCATTAAGTCTCCTATTCTTCTTCTCCTCCTCCTCCTCCTCCTACCCTTCCCCTAACTTCCTCCTCTTACGCCCCCCACAATCTCCCCTCCCTTCCCCTCCCTATTTCCTCCTTTCCCCCTTTTCATCTAAATATCTCCTTTTCAATCTCATCTTTCGACTCAAATTTTGCTTTTTAACACATTATTACTATTATTTCAATCCTTACATCTCTCTCTCTCTCTCTCTCTCTCCTCTCTCTCCTAGCATCTCCCTCTTCTCTCGTCTCTCTCTCCTCCTTCTCTCTCCCGCCTCCTCTCTCTCTCTCTCTCTCTCTCTCTCTCTTACCTTCCTACAAACCCACCCCTGTCCCCCATTCCCCTCTCTTCTCTCAAATTTTGGCTTTTTAAACACATATTACTATTATTTCTATCCTTACATATCTCTCTCTAACCTCTCTCTCTCTTTTCTCAATCTTACCGTCTCTCTCTCGTCTTCTCGTCTCTCTCTACCTTCCTACACCCTTTCCCCTCCCCCCCTTCCCCAACACTCCCCTCATCCCTTTCCCCTACCTACTTCCCTCCCTCTTCCCCCTTTCCAATTTTTTTTCTAGAAAATCCTGCCTTTTTTTTCATACCATCTTTCTTACTCAAGACATAACATTCTTTTTCCTAATTTCATTCCTACACTCTCTCATCGGGTCTCCTCTCCTCTCTCTCTCTCCCTCCTCCTCTCCAAAAAAAAAAAAAAAAAAATCTCTCTCTCTTCTCTAACTCTCTCTCTCTCTAAAATAACCTCTCTCTCTCTCTGCTCCCTACCTTTCCTCACCCCTTTCCGCCTCACCCCCAACAACCCCCCTCCCTTCCCCTACCTCTTCTTCCCCTCTTTTTCCCCTTTATAATATGAAATATATCCTTTTTTCCTCAACTATATTTACTAAACCCTGATTTTTTTGGGGCTCCCTTTTTTCCTGATAAATTTTGCATTCCGCACCTCTCTCTCTCTCTCTCTCTCTCATCGACTCCCTTTCCCCTTCCTTCCCTCCTATATCCCCCTCAACACAAACGAACCCCCTCCAATTCACACACATAACCTATTTCCTTCCCCCTCCCAATTCCCCCATTTCATCTAAATACTCCTCTTCCTTTAAATTGTGTCTACTCGA
>JACEEZ010007698.1:2500-18450 GCA_016584305.1 Chionoecetes opilio
CGTGAGGCAGGCGTGGGGCTAGGGTGAGGCAGGCGTGGGGCTAGGGTGAGGCAGGCGTGGGGCTTGGGTGAGACAGGCGTGGGGCTGGGGTGAGACAGGCGTGGGGCTGGGGTAAGGCAGGCGTGGGGCTGGGGCGACACAGGCGTGGGGCTAGGGTGAGCCAAGCTAAGGTGGTGGTAGGTCGTCTACCCCGAGGCACTTTGTCCAGTGACCAACGACAGCAACAACACGATTGGAGTTTGCACTCACATTGTTGTCTAATATATACTACTACCACAAACAACAATACATGGGTCCGAAGGGCCCACAAGCACTTGTCTAATATACTATAGGAGTAGCCGTGTGTCTGTCTGTCTGTCTGTCTGTGTGTGTGTCTGTCTGTTTTGGGTAGCCGAAAATGTAAATTCAATTTTGATGAGAGTAGGCTCAAAAAATCGCAAATAGATCGTAGGTGGTAAGCGGCTTGATCCCATGTCGATTGAATAATTTTGAAGGGCGTTTTTGGGCTAAAAACACTTTTAGGAGTATTAGATTACAGGAAACACTCTGCGGTAACGTCTTGCCGCATTCCACAAACTCAGTCTACTCATGGACTTAAAGTTGGTGTGCGTGTGTGAGTGTGTGTGTTGGAATCACATGGAACACAAAGGGTTATAATCTCACGGAACGTGGTCTACCCCGAGGCACTTTGACCAGTGACTAACGACAGCAACAACACGATTGGAGTTTGCAGTCACATGTTGTCTAATATATACTACTACTACAAACATCAATACATGGGTCCGAAGGACCAAGCACTTGTCGTTACTAAAATGGTATATGTGTAGGTGGTTCCTGGTATTTAGGATTACAGATTGAGTTGAACACTAAACTATTATAGTATTATCCTTGCCTCATCCAATACTGAAATATTGAGGAGCATTATGCAATCGAAGAGGACACTAAAAGTAGCAAAAAGACAAAATGTTCAGTCATTGCGTGATAGGCATGCTAAAATTGGGTGAGATAATTTAATTCAGTGATTGGTGATAGTAATTATGGTCATGTAAATAGTACCTATGTTTTGATGAGGGATAAAAGTTAATCAATTCATGGGAATAAGCTAAAGTTATCAGTGATTAGCTTAGCGATTATCCCTACTGTCAAATGATGGCCCAGTGTGTTAATGAACGAGTTGATGGCTGGCAACACTGCATGAGAGAGAGAGAGAGAGAGAGAGAGAGAGAGAGAGAGAGAGAGAGAGAGAGAGAGAGAGAGAGAGAGAGAGAGAGAGAGAGAGAGAGAGAGAGAGAGAGAGAGAGAGAGAGAGAGAAAGAGAGAGATGATCGTGTTGGATGGCTCTCCAACACAATTAACGAGCAATTAATAAGCTTTGAAGGTTATTATTAGGCAGCGCGCGCCATCACCAGACTTGACTGAACATTAAATCCCCATGATGACTCCGGCACTTAGTGGAGTGGCACCCATTCTGCCCCCCACCCCCCACTCATAACCCCAACCCCCCCCTCTCACCAGCAGTATATTATCTTCTTAATAACTAGCATCCCCTCCCTCTCCCCAACCTCTTTTGCCGGTCCTTCTTCTAATATTGCTGTTGAGGGGTTTGGGTTTGAACGGGGGTGGGTGGTGGGGTATCATACTCCTTTACTACCTTTTCTCCTCCATAATGATCTTCACGGTCGCCCGGAAATATGTGATTCAATAATGTAGCGTTTTTTATTGTCATTAATCAGGAAACTGGCTAATAGGACGAGTGAAGATGAACTTGGGAAGATGAAGTATCCCTCCTAATGAGTTGGAATAGATGGAGAATGAGGAGGAGGGGGAGGAGGAGGGAAACAAAGATGTGATAGAAGAAAGCAGATAAAGATAGAAGACAGAGGGCATAGGATAGGTAAAGATAGAAGAGCAGATAAAGCTGTCGAAGGTACGAGGAGGTTAAGGCGGTCAGTTAAAAGCCAGGAGGAGTCGGTGTTCTGAATGTGAAGGTTAATGATAATGTTTTGACTTGCCTTGCTATTCCCCACGACCCCGCTGGCCGAGGCGCGCCCTGGGCCGTGGGAGGCTTTCTGAAGGGAGCCTCATCTTTAACACTGCCGCCGAAACCTTTCAACGAGCGCGCGCCAGAGAGGGACTTCGTAAGCCTTCTGGTCGGTCAGTAATGCGTCCCAAGCTCCTTTAAGACACATGTTGGTCACTAGTCTATCCTCACCTGACGACGACGGCACCAATACACCCTCCACAACACGTACTGTACACGTCACGAGTCACACACACACGTCAGGTCATGAACTACACTCGCTGCTTCTGTCCTCAAAGTGTCATTGATGTAGTTTCGCGTCACGCCAATTTGTTCCATCATAAAAGAGAGTATTTTCCACACGCTCGCCATCAGACTGATGGCACTGCACCTGTTGTGGCCCTCCCGACGGTGACTATTTATCAGCGCCTCAAAATAACCTCAACCTGCCGCTGGAGGTCACGCCACGTCACTTAACAAGGAATAATGACGCTGCTTAATGGCGAGGAAGCGTCCCTAAGTGAGAAACTCGATCAAGCTTTTATACATACATACATACATACATACATAAATGCATATATGGAGAGATATGTTATAGGAGATACTTAGCCTTGTTTCGGAGTTTTTATTATTCTTTAAACTTATCGTAAATTAGGGAAGTCATGTTAATTATAGCTGTATATGCGAAGGAAGAGAGGAAGAAATAAGAGGAAAATGAGCAAGGAAAAGAGCAGGATGAGAGAGCGAGAGTCGGGGGGAGAGTTGGGATGGTATACATAGAAAGAGTTTAAGTATTCATTCATCAGAGCATCATTTAAGGTCATTTTCAAGTCATTTTAGTTAAGTAGTTCTCATCAGGTCTTTTTTTTCTTGGCTATCGATCTCACCATCTCAATACGTCTCTCATGTCATTCTATACGATATATTTTCTCTCATATTTTAAATAACACGTTGCGTCGTACCACGTTTGCAGAGGAATACATTACATGTTCCCTTTAACCTTTTTTCTCCCTTCCTACTTTCGCTTATTTTCCTCCCTCTAACTCCGACACTCTCCAACTCTACTTTTCTCACTTGACACGATTTTTCTTTTTTTTGACAACCATCTCCTATACAATCCCCTTGTAGTACATCCGGACCCTCTTCCTCTTCCTCTTCCTCTTCCCCACTCAACAACCTTTACCTGCCCACTGCTCGCTCTTCCTTGTAGCTTACTCGATGGCACAAGAGGAATCAGTGGGGTTGGTGACCTGCCGTTCCTTCACTCTCCTCCCCTCCCCTTCGCCTTCCGGGCATCAGAGAAGGCTAGGGTGCGAGGGTTACGAGAGGCCTTCAGGCTGTCGGTTACAGAATACTACCACCAAGATTAACTGACTATCATATAAAAGTCCTATTGATCTAGAGTTCTAGAGTCTAGACTACCACAACCATCAGACTGTGCTAGATATACACACGTACACCACATACACCTGTACACACACGACTAATACTCGTACTCCTGTTTGAGGGATAATTTGTAAATTATATATTTCTCTCACGCAGTTTTCATACCTTCATTACCTCCACCAAGGGGGTTATGTGATTGGTTCGGATTGTTTGTTTGTCTGTTAGTAGAATTACGCAAAGTTTTAGAGGGATTTGTATGGAAATTATGGTGTAGGTGGGGCCTGGCCTGTAATAGTTGAATTTTTTGGAGTTCATCCGGATACGGATCTTTATCCAGGAGATTATTGAAGGATTCTTTAGCATTGCAGGATTCGACAGGATATGACATTTTGATTCATATTTTCAAAATTGCCTATCAGATTGATGTGATGAATATAAGGAGACATAATTTTTTTTATTGTAAAATGTATAACATGGCAACAACAAAACAAGATGCAGTGTTTTCATGAACCTGTAAAAATTACCACTCGTGTGAGTTTGGACTCGATAATTAGAGATCAATCATGACTACACAACATTCCTTATATATATTTTTTGTATTTCCGATTTTTTCCCTCCTGATGTAAACAATGAAAAAAGCTACAGTTGATGTCACTGACATCACTGACGTTTTGTTGGTTATCTGGTATTATATCATAACCAAATGATCAATGGCGGGTATGACTAGAATTAAAGACAAAATGTCACAGTGCGTATTATCTACACCAGCGTTGTCCAAGTGCGGGTCCACGGGCCACAAGCTGTCCACAGGTGGACTCTTTGTGGCCCGCGAGTACCCAAACCAATGTACTGATTTATTCTGTAAAAAATACAAATGAAGTATACAGCCGTGCATGGTAAGGCAGCTCCAAGTTAAACGAATGTCTAGCGTTCTTTGGTTGTACATTTATTCCTCATCGTAACCATGACACGCCAATCTGTCGAAACAGTGATGGATAATGCCGCCAGCGTGAATACAAGTTGCTGCTGTCCCTTGTGGACAAAGCTGTGTCGTGCGTGGAAAAGGTACCGCCAGAGGCGCCGAGCAAATGCACAGCAGCGTGCCGGTAACATCGCTATTACCTCTACACACCCTGAAGACGCCGCAGATAACGGCAACAGTGAGGAAACAGGGAAGCTACTGCCTGCCGACGAGGATACCGAGCATCTTGGCGAGGCAGATACGTGCGTCAAGTATGTCCTGAATGCCAGCGACGCAAATTAGCCCGTGACACTCCAGCCAGCCGATGACGCTGAGAAGTGTGGCGACCAGATGGAGGCAGTGGCGCTGCCGCCCGAGCAGGACGCCAACACTTCCGCCGACGAAGAGAAAGCGGCGAAAAGTCGCCCCGGGAACTAGCTGGCGCACCCACAAGCAGCCTCACCGCTCCTGAACGTCGCTGCGAGCCCCGAGCAGTAGGACGCCGCCAGTATCAGAAGAGGGAGTGGAAGTACAACCTCGTTTGTCCCTGGCGGTCCACTTGAGGCGATACGTGGCCGGCCCCGCCGGTTAAACACTGTGAGAACCCAACCAACAGTTTGCTGCAGTACATATAACAGTGCCTCGGCTGGGAGACTCGACTGATGGTGTCCTGCTGGAGGGCCCCGCGAGTCATGTGATGGCAGCAGCGGAAGCCACACCAGGGCTCGCGTGAACGAGGCTGCCGAGGCTGAGGCTCCCGTGCTTGCGGCACAGGTAGCCAAACAGGCTCGCGAAATCCGAGTCACCGTGACGCAGCCCGTGTCCCCAAAAGTGAGGAGACACGTGGTCGGGCCAAGCGGTGAAGTCCTCCGCGAGCTGTGACAGGAGTACGACGCCGTACAAGTCACGGTTCCGCCAGCCACCGACTAGGAGGCCAAGTGCGTCACTGTAGTTCGGGCCGAAATACCAGGTGGCAGCCGCTGCAGCCAAAAGTACCAAGCGCTTGGAGAAGGAAGAGACACAGCTGCAGGAGGAACGTGAGGCCCACAAAGCCTTGAAGAAGGCGTAGGGGGTCAATTCCCGAAGGCGTCATTCCCGTGCCTCCCAACCACCGCCACCAGCTGATTGGCGCTCAATGCAACGGCCTGAGAGCCCTGACGCAAGAGCAAAAAGACGTGTGGGTGGTGGTGCAGCCTCCTGAGGATCAGCAGACGTGTCACGTCAGTTTTCATGAGGCCAATAAGAATATCAACAACAACCCTTCACCCAAAAATACTTAGGGAAAAAATGCAAATAACAGATGGAGGCCGTCGAATCTCTGTTGATAAAGCGAAAGTAACAAAGCTTGTCATGTGCGTGTTTGTTGAATTTTTACTGTTATTAATTTATTATTACTGTTGCTATAATTACCAATGCCTCATTACTTTAATTGAAAGAGAGAAAGAGAAAGAGAGAGAGAAAAAAAAATCCCCGTCAAAGCCCTTAATTCCCTGACAGTTAACATTTCCAGTGTTCTTCCTCTTATCCCTCTTTTTCCTCCTGACTGAATATCTTCTTCAAATCTAAGTTTCTTTATTTCTGAATTCGATTCGGATCCAGAATGTTTTTGAAGGATTCTTTAATATTGCAAGGTAGGGCAAAATTTGGATTGACTTTTGGAAGTGTAAGGTTATCAACAATGCAAATATTATTGTGTGTATTAGAAATTGTGATTTAATTTCCTCGTTCAACTTTGATGGAGGTCTGAGCTTTCAGAGTGTTCTTGCATTATGTAAATCCTGTTGTATATATATTAGGCTTGTTGATTCTAGGTTATTAATGGGTTTTGAACATTATATTTTCAACCCTTATGTAATCATTTAGTAGTTGCCGTGTTTGATAGATCGTCTGGTGGGGTTTTAGACGCACCACAGCTGCCATGGAGCTGAGTTTTTATAATGTGTTGCGTAAATCTAATTCCAGAGGCTGAGAATGGAAAATGCGGCTCTATTAGCGTACTGATTATATATTTATGTGTTAATCTATACTAAGACAGGATGTCCGAGTGTCTGAGTGTCGCCTAGCGGATGCTAAAAGCTGACACCTTTTGATGAGGTTATGTTGACGAAGTATCACGCCATGGCCCATAAGAATGACGTGGACAGTCAACCCGGTGTCTTGATGCAACACGTAGACACACCTCGCCCCTGGCTCCGGACTGCACGCACAAGTGTGTGTGTGTGTGTGTGTCATCTCAGCGCTCTGCCCAAGGATGATGACGTGGATAGCCTGATCTTCGGAACCACGACGTAAACACCTTCACTCAACGGCTCACCGGAACAACAGCTTCGGGGCAGCTTTCCTCATATGCGGCAGACGCAGGACAGAACAGAAGAGATCACCAGGAGACGTGTTACCTTACGCTCCTACTCACCACACCTTCTGTGTGTCTGTGTGTGTGTGTGTGTGTGTGTCTGTGTGTCTGTGTCTGTGTCTGTGTCTGTGTCTGTGTCTGTGTGTACTCCACACCCAGGAGGTGTGAGAGTACCTTGTCACGTCATTAACTGTTCCCGGCTCTGTCTATTAGACATTAGTTTCATTGGCCGCTACTTAACGAACAGCGTGACATTATTAATATATAAACCTTCACAGTGTACAGATATGTATATATATCTATTGTAATTATTCTCTGGTACTTACTGATTAACAAGCCTTTATAAAACAACCGCTCGACCACTTTTATTCAACTACCATCTGAAGTGTCTGGCTAGGACGGTATACGCCTACCCATCAACTCTACACTTCTGAGGTAATCAACCCCTACTGTGTCACCAACAGTTGTAAGTATTCATACTTGGGCTGACCCCAGTTACCTGTAACATCACACAGATAAGGGTAACAGCTCCCTAAACGTTGCATGAACAACGGGTGTCACCAATACTGCTCGGGGTTTTGTACGTTCTTGATAGCGTAATCATGATATACCTACTTATTGATATTATGCAGATTATTTCGAATCATCGTATTTCTTGCGCTACTGTGAAGTACTATGTAGATTGAGGCTGATAATGATATTTGGTGAATCTCATAGCAAGTATATCGGTTTAATTTGTTTGAAATTTTACGAATTTCATGCATATAATGTAGTGTGAAAGAACAGAAGCAAATATAAATTAAAGAGATGAAATATTTATTTACACAGCTTCTTTACAAAAATACAAAATATCTATTATACTGATAACATGCTGGGGTAGACCTGGCCGCGTGTCCGGGAGGAGGCAAGGGCCGCTGGAAGCATATGAGGTTGTATTATTTCATCAAAGTTCAAAATGCTATAATGGAAACTATGATAACACTAGACGAGGAGAAGGAGCAAAGAGGCGGAGACTAATTATATCTATGTACAGGGAAGATAGATTATTTGATCAGCCTTTCATGGTGTTGTGTGTGTATGTATGTATGTTGCGTATGTATGTATGTATGGTGGTGATGGTGTATGACTAGTTAAGGCTGTGTTAGTGGTGATGATGGTGATGGTTGTTATGATAATGATGATAATGGTGATGGTTACTGGACGATGCACCTCCCTAGTAGTGATGACAATGATGATGACTGTTGTGGCTATGTTTTATATTGGTGATGGTGACGTAAGATGATGTTATGATGCTGACATGTATGGTGTTGCTGATGTAGGTGCAACACTGTTATGATGATGGTATGAGGAACTTTCTGAAAAGCTAACGTCACCAGATGTCTCTAGCGCTGTCACTTCTTCTGCACTTTGAGCCTGAATGATCTATCAATTATCATAAATTCCCTGTGCTTCTTAGGGGCATATCATAATTACAGTTAAATACAACAACTATAACAGTTCTTGATAAAAATGTAGTTTAGTGTTTAGTGTAGTTTAGTCAGAAGACAAAAGAAATGACAGTGCTAGAGACAATAGGTGGCGTTAGTTTTTTAAGTTCCCCATTGGAGTAGGGATGGTGCTGTGTGGTGCGTGTGATGAAGTTGTAGTGTTGCGTGGAGCTTGTGTGTTGTGCCGTGAGGGGGGTGTTGGGGCAGGAGTGTAGCAGGTGTGTAGGTGTGTCAGGTGTATAGGTGTAGGTGTGCCTTTATTATTACTATCATTATTACTTTTATTATGAGAATGTATAATGGCCCAATGACCCTCACCCCGAATCCTAAAGGTAGTAATGTAACTCCACGTGTATATATGTGATTATACACATAATTATGTATAGATATATATATTTATTTATTCATGTATTTTATATATGTATGTATATAATATCGCACAAAAGCAATGCAATGTACATATCAGGACTTGAAAATGTAGTTAAAAAGTGCGCTTTAAATATATCCGCAAATCGTTAATGCTAAGTAGATATAAAAATGATGAAAAAAAAATTGGAACAAGAGCGCCGTCAGGAATTTATGCTGAGTAGAGCTATTTTTTCTGATTGGCTGATGGTCACTGCCGCCCTCAGCACTAGTCAGCAGTACCCATCACGCGGCACTCAGCACTATGGGGCGGGGTAGGTGCTGAGCGGCTTATGACACCTCTGGCGGCCGCTCAAGTCATGGTTGTCGTGGCGTTGTGAGAGGAGACATGGCTACACGTGGGACACTCACACACACACACACACACACACACACACACACACACACACACACACACACACACACACACACACACACACACAGAGGAAAAGGGGTAATCGTAGGACAGCATAGCCCAGCCCAGGACTAGATGACTACACACACAGAGGAAAAAGGGTAATCGTAGGACAGCATAACCCAGCCCAGGACACTTCAAGGCTGACAGACGGACAGACATTTAGAAACACTTGGAAGGACAACGTACAAGGACGCGACACAAACAGCGGCTTGATAGTGGTGGAGGCGGCGAGAGGCAACAGCGAGAGGGAGGGAGAGACAAGGAGCCGGGCGAGACATGTTGAGACTTGAGAGAGAGAGAGAGAGAGCGAGCGAGCGAGAGAGAGAGAGAGAGAGAGAGAGAGAGAGAGAGAGAGAGAGAGAGAGAGAGAGAGAGAGAGAAGAGAGAGAGGAGATGAGAGAGAGAGAGAGAGGAAGAGAGAGAGATCGTAGATGAGAGAGAGAGAGAGAGAGGTGAGAGAAGAGAGAGAGAGAGAGAGTAGTAGAGAGAGAGAGAGAGAGAGAGAGATAGAGAAGAGATGAGAGAGTAGAAGAGAGAGAGAGAGAGATAGAGAGAGGAGAGAAGAGAGAGAGAGAGGAGAGAGAGAGAGAGAGAGAGAGAGAGAGAGAGAGAGAGAGAGAGAACCTGCCTATTGCGTGATGTAAATTGAGCAACATTCTTTCCTTTCTTTTTTTAAACTGAATTTGTTGTATACTGGAGATGACTTTTTCTTTTATTTCCTTTCATAGCGTTTCCTCCTCTTTTTTTTCATTTCCTCCGGCTCCTGTGTGTGCGTGTGCGTGTGCGTGTGCGTGTGTGCGTGTGTGTGTGTGTGTGTGTGTGTGTGTGTGTGTGTGTGTGTGTGTGTGTGTGTGTGTGTGTGTGTGTGAGTGTGTAGGAGGTGACGAGGATTAAACGGCCTCAAGGGAGGATGTGTACGTGTGTATTTTTTTAATTATCAATAAATACTATTGTTTGTTAGGCTTGAAGGTGATGGATGACGGAATCTGCCACATGTTTCATTCCTCTGAAAAGAAGTTTACCAATGTTGTGCGTATTTTATTTATCCTGTGCCTTATTTTACTCCCGGGGCTAGTTCTGTGTGTGTGTGTGTGTGTGTGCGTGTGCGTGTGCGTGTGCGTGTGCGTGTGCGTGTGCGTGGGTGTGTGTGTGTAGTGGCCCGTCCACACCCTGACACCCTATGGTGGTATGCCTGTCAGTTGCTGGACGTCGCCTCCAGAGTACGAGGGGAAAGTTTGGAGGGGGTCGGGAAGAGCGGACAGACAGGCAGGCAGGTGGGCGGGAGTGAGGGGACGGTGAGGGTGACTTAGTTTTCCCTCACTGAACCTTAAAAGCTTTGTGGAGGCAGCAGCGGCTTGGAATGCAGTACCTCCCTGACCTCTCTGGGGACAATAACTGGCTTATATTATTAGCCTATTACTGGAACAAGCTGAGAGGAGGGAGTGACTTTTCCTGGAACTACTTGACGTTGGAATTAGTCTCCCTCCGTACAAAGGTATATGGATCACGGCAGAACACGAGGGTCGCATACGAAATTGGTTGGCTGGTAATAACATTGTCACTCGGACTTCACTTGTTGGTAGCAAGGAGACGTGTTCTTACTGACTGTACGAGTAGTGGACCTTGAGACGTCTCGAGAGCCACAAGAAGCTCCTTTATACACGTAGCGATCCTGTCTTTGTTTCCTCACGTTTTCCTTAACATGTCCTCGTTCAACACTGCGAACTATCGTTGATGTGACAGATTATCCATCGTTTGGTTACCGCACGTTATCTTTTTTTCCATATACCTTACTGAACAAAACAACAAGATGTCAAACTTTTGATTTCTGCTCCTCGCTCATCGCCAGTTCTGTTGTTCGGTCGCCATCGCCGTGTATAAATAAGCTAAAACTTTTCACAATATTCACAGTTTTCAAGCACAAATTAAGTAACGTCCACGCTCTTAATTGAGACTTCGATAAGATTTACCTCGCTCTTTATGGTACTACTTGAAGAGCTCTTTCCAACAGCTTGCGGGCCTCTCAGTGCGTCGCAACATCAGCCGCTCGAGTTCTGCGTCCAGCTTGCGGCCCTCACGGTTCGTCGCAACATCGGGGGCTCGAGTTTTGCGTCCAGCTTGCGGCCCTCTCGGTGCGTCACAACATCAGGCACTCGAGTTCTGCGTCCAGCTTGCGGCCCTCTCAGTGCGTGGCAACATCAGGCGCTCAAGTTCTTCGTCCAAGTCTCCTTGACCTCAGTAGTCAAACAAAGCAGGAAGGGTCGTACTGTATCTGTATCGCCCCTGCACACGACGCCCCTCAGACCTTGGTAACTGGGATCTTCCTGACGGAGGAGTACGTGTGATATACGTACTCGTCGGCCATGATGTGACGCGTCGGGGCCGTGTGGTCGTCCGGGGGCCAGGGCGCTAAGGGTCCTGGAGGCCACATTCTCCCCAACTTGTCCCTCTGGTTCCTCCGTCTGTACCTGCAGGAGGGAAGAGCGAGAAGGGGGTGTCAGAGGAGGGGCTGTAGGGTGGGATGGGTGAGGAAAGGAGTGTTAACGCTTCGTAATAACCGAGGGTGCGTGCGTGGCCTCTAGGAAAAGTTGGAATTCAATTAAAACTCTCAAAACTAAAATCTTGCACAAAGTTTGAAATGCGTTTATACCGAATGTTGAAGGCTACAAATATTTATCTTCTGATGTATATATGTATATTCGTGTGTGTGTGTGTGTGTGTGTGTGTGTGTGTGTGTGTGTGTGTGTGTGTGTGTGTGTGTGTGTGTGTGTGTGTGTGTGTGTATGTGTATGTGTATGTGTGTGTGTGTGGTGTGTGTGTAATGGTGTGTTGTGTGTGTGTGTGGGGGGTGTAGGGTCTCAAATTTTGTTAGGATACGTTCTAGCACATCGAGTAAAAGTACACCATGGTAATTATTTTGTGTGCACAAACCAAAATAATGAACACTGAGAATTGCATTATTTGTAGCCTTGCTTTTATTTGTGAACATGGGTCGAAAGAGAAAAAATAAGGCAAGACTTTTTTTTATTAACACATATTATATCGTGGATGTTGAAACGTGGGTGTATGCTACAGCTTTTCTATTTGTCACTAATTAATCATACATGGACGTTGTGTGTGTGTGTGTGTGTGTGTGTGTGTGTGTGTGTGTGTGTGTGTGTGTGTGTGTGTGTGTGTGTGTGTGTGTGTGTGTGTGTGTGTGTGTGTGTGTGTGTGTGTGTGTGTGTGTGTGTGTGTGTGTGTGTGTGTGTGTGTTAAAAATGATAAATATTACGACTATTATTGTTATTATCATTTGTGTCAATATTATTATTATTCATATCATCATTATTGTTTTCATAATTTCTACTACTACAACAAAAACAACAACGAGAACAACAACTACTACTACTTCTACTTCTACTATTACTATTACTACGTACTACTTACTATTACTACTACTTTCACTATTACTACAACCACTACAAAGCATCTAAATCCACTACAACAACTATAACATGATTCACTACACACCACCACAATCACTACTACCACTACTACAGCCACCACTATTACCACTACCACCACTACTACCACAACCACTACTACTACTACTACCACGTTACTCGTCACTGTCTTCGCCAGGTATGCAGCACTGACTTGCACAAGAGGACGGAGAGTGCCATGAGCAGCACAGTGGACACGGTGACCACGACGATGCCCACCACCACCTGCAGCTGATCCACGCACAACTGCTCGCTCGGGCTCAGTCTGGGGATGGGAAGACGCGATGATAGAAAACGGGAATAGGTTTAAGGTTGAGAGTTAGTTACAATGGTTGACTTACGTATATTGATGATTGTATGGGGGAAGGTTTAGAGGCATATCATGATAGATAGGTGATGTATAGGGTTATAATTAATGTGTGATAGGGGGATAATTAAGTGTTCTTTTGGGATAGGGTATTAAACGTAAGGGAAAATGGGCCTATGAATGCAATTTGATGGAGAAAAACTTGAGTAGATTTGAAAGTGAAGAGAATAAATAAGACTATGCATGGACATTGATGGACAATAAATTGAGGTGATTTGAAAGTGGAGTGAAAATAAACGCGATGGCATGATGTAAGAGAGAGGAAGGAAAGTAACATGAAGTACTTATTGTTTTGGCAAGGGCATGAAAAGAAAGAACTGGATTGGAGATAAATTGACGAGGGAAAAGATTGAGGAGAGATGAGGTTAAGGAAAATGAGTGAGTTACGATGGAAGATAGAGAAAGGAAATTGAGATTGGTTGATAAAAGTAGAGGTAAGGAGAAGAAAAGTTATACATTTAAGGAACAGGCGAGAATGAGAGATAGAGAAACAAAAGACATAAACAAAGCACGTAAAGAAATCGTGTTAGAGAAAAGGTAAGGAGCGAAAAGGGAAGAAGAGGGAAAGGAAAGAAAAATTGAATCGAATAAAGGAAGGGAAGAGAGTGGGAAGGGTGTAGCAGGAAATGGAAAGGAATAATGGAATGATAGACAAGGGAGGGAGTGGAAAATAGAGAAATGAAAGATAAGAGTGAGTGGAAGGGATGGGAAAGGAGATGAGGGAGGGAATAAAATGAATGGAAATGTGAAATTATAGGGAAGAGGAGGAACACGAGGGAAATGGTGAAATGGGTGATAAGATGGAAGAGATAGGGGATAGGAATGGATGGGTAGGAAGCAGAGACGGAATGGTGAGGGGACAGAGAAGGAAAGGGAAAGCTGGGACATTAAATAGTGGAAAGTATGAAGAGAAAAAGGAGTTTGGATAAAAGAGAAGAGAAAAGTAGGAAGGAAAAGGGAAGGAGAGTTGAAAAAAAGGATGAATACAATACATGAGGGAGTAAATCTTGATCTTTGTCGGTTTATGCTCTCTCTCTCTCTCTCTCTCTCTCTCTCTCTCTCTCTCTCTCTCTCTCTCTCTCTCTCTCTCTCTCTCTCTCTCTCTCTCTGGAAACAGTAAATAAAAGGCGCCAGGCAAAAGAAAGCTTAGACCGTCGCTCTTTTCACAACAATATTTATGTCGCAACCGATAAATATAACATTTCACGCTTTTGACATTGAACAGTACGTCTCGAGCGCTGTGTCTGAAGGAGAGCTGGGTGAGGAGGGTCGTAAAGAGAGAGAGAGGAGAGAGAGAGAGAGAGAGAGAGAGAGAGAGAGAGAGAGAGAGAGAGGAGAAAAGGAGAGAGAGAGAGAGAAAAAAGAGAGAGAGAGAGAGAGAGAGAGAGAGAGAGAGAGAGAGAGAGAGAGAAAAGAAGAGGAGGAGAGAGATAGAGAGAGAGAGAGGAGAGAGAGAGAGAGAGAGAGAGAGAGAGAGAGAGAGGGAGAGGAGAGGGGAGAGAGAGAGGGGAGAAAAGAGGGGAGAGAGAGAGAGAGAGAGAGAGGTAGTCCTGTCTCCTCTTACCCTCCTTCTCCCCCTCTCTCCCTCCCTCCACTGCGTCTCGTAATAACAGCAAAAACTTTATTCCGCAAATGACTCCTATGTTTCCCCCTTCCTCTTCTCTCCCGCCCATCGTCCCTCCATTCGTCCCGCTGGCCTGATTTCCCTTCCACATGATTCTTTCCCGCCGAAGGACCGTCCCGCTGTGATGGATGGGTCCTCCCGCCGAGGAGTTTGGGCGGAAGGACGCTATGTCTCATGGGGAAGGCGGGAAGAGAGGTACTGAAGAAGGAGAAGGAGGAGATATGATGAAGGACGGAAGAACGGGAGAAAACGAGAAGAAGAAAACAGGAGAAAGGAAGAAGAAGCGAGAGAAGGAAAAGGGAGAATAGTTGGAGGAGGAAAAAGAAGCAAATGCATAGTAGGCTAATAAGGAAGAGCAGGATGAGATAATGAGGCAGAAGGAGGAATAGCAATAGGAAGAAGAGGGAAGATGGAAGAATTGTGATGAGGATGAGGATAAAGCATGATGGGAGGGAGGCATCCAGAGACGTTGATAGCATGGAAGTTTAAGTGCATTGATAAAATTTAGACATCGAAGAAAAGAAGGGGGAAGAGGAAAAATAGTAGTAGTAGTTGTAGTAGTGGTATAGTAGAAGTAGGTAGTAGTAGTAGTAGTATAAGGAAAATACAATGGTTTTAAAGGGAAGTGTTGATGGTTATGAAAAAAGAAGCGATGATAGGATACATAAAATCTCATTGAAAGAATATCAAGCTATAGATGGAAGGGAATGAGTCTCTCTCTCTCTCTCTCTCTCTCTCTCTCTCTTCTTCTCTTCTCTCTTCTCGTCTCATGTCTCTGTCTCTGTCTTCTGTCTCCTGTCCCTCTTTTCTCTCTCTTCTCTCTCTCTTCTCTCTCTCTCTCTCTGATCTCGCTCTCCTCCTCTGTCTCTGCTCTCTCTCCCTCTCTCTCTCTCACTCTCTCTCTCTCCTCTCTCTCTCTCTCTCTCTTTCTCTCGCTCTTCTCTCCCCCTCCTCCTCTCCTCTCTCTCCGTCTCTTCCCTCTCTTCTCTCGCTCTCTCTCTCTCTCTCTCTCATCTCCTCCTCCTCCTCCTCTCCTCTCTCTCTCTCTCTCTTCCTCTCTCTCTCTCCTCTCTCTCTCTCTCTCTCTCTCTCTCGTTCTCCTCGTCTCTCCCCCTTCTCTTCTCGTTCTCTCTCTCTCCTCTCTCTCTCTCCCCCGCTCTCCTGTCCTCTGTCTCTGTCTCTTCTCTTCCTCTGCTCTCTTTTTTTTCCCCCCCCTGTCTCTTTTTCCTCTGTCTCTGTCTCTGTCCCTGTTTTTCTTCTCTTCTCTTTTCTTCTCTGTCTCTCTCTTTCTCTCTCTTTCTCTTTCTCGCTCTTTTACTATAGTAGTTCGTCTCAAGTCGGGTTATTGGGGAAAATCTTTCATTACGGCTTCACGTGACTGGCATGCCGTGGGGAGAGGAGAGAGAGGAGAAGAGAGAGAGAGAGAGAAGAGAGAGAGAGAGAG
>JACEEZ010007699.1:5000-7500 GCA_016584305.1 Chionoecetes opilio
ACACACACACCACACACACAACACACACACACACACACACACACACACACACACACTCGGTTCACAACCGAGAAGTCCCGGGTTCGATCCCAGGGCGGGGCGGAAACAGCTGGGCTGTTTCCTTATAACTCGAGCCCCTGTCCACCCAGCAGTGAATGGGTACCGGGTGTTAGCCGGGGTTTGTGACCCGCCTCCCGGGGTGGTGGCTTCGGCCAACACTAAGCACTAAGGATGAATGATAAAAATGTTGAAATGGAGACGGGGCCACACGAGCATTGCTCAGGCCCTGTAAAATACAACTAGATGAATACAACTAGATGAATACACACACACACACACCACACACACACACACACACACACACACACACACACACACACACACACACACACAACAACACACACACACACACACACACATACACACACACACACACACACATAAATTGTCAAGATCATAATTCTCTCTTTTTTCAGTACGTTTTATCATCTCTTCCTTCGCCATCCTCTCTTTTATCTGTTCGTGTTCCCTCCTTTTAACCCTTTCTCTCTCTCTCTCTCTCTCTCTCTCTCTCTCTCTCTCTCTCTCTCTCTCTCTCTCTCTCTCTCTCTCTCTCTCTCTCTCTCTCTCTCTCTCTCTCTCTCTCTCTCTCTCTCTCTCGCTCTCGCTCTCTCTCTCTCTCATATCACCAACACTTACCTTTAATCCTCTCACCACGTAAGCACTCACTATTATACTCTCACCATGATTACGATAGCCTCTCCTCCATTACCTCACCTCACCCTTAACACTCCTAACACACTCATCCCCTCTCCCTAACACTCTAACACACTCCTCCCCTCACCCTAACACCCCTAACACACTCACCTCCTCACCATAACACCCCTAACACACTCCTCCTCTCACCCTAACACCCTAACACACTCATCCCCTCATCCCTGAACCCCTAACATACTCCTCCTCTCACCCTAACACCCCTAACACACTCATCCCCTCTCCCTAACACCCCTAACACACTCATCCCCTCTCCCTAACACTCTAACACACTCCTCTCCTCAGCCTGAACCCCTAACACACTCATCTCCTCAGCCTGAACCCCTAATACACTCCTCTCCTCAGCCTGAACCCCTAACACACTCCTCACCTCAGCCTGAACCCCTAACACACTCATCACCTCAGCCTGAACCCCTAACACACTCCTCTCCTCAGCCTGAACCCCTAACACACTCATCACCTCAGCCTGAACCCCTAACACACTACTCTCCTCAGCCTGAACCCCTAACACACTCATCTCCTCACCCTGGCCACACACCTTTACCTGAAACACACTCCTTCACTCCTTACCTAACGCAATTACGAACAGACACTTCCATATGTTCTAACACTCTATACCTAACTAATAGATTGTCAATAACGCACTTCATACCCCAGGCTACCCAAAACGCACTCTTACATTGTACTCATACGCACCTTTATCAACTTTTAATTTAATGCAGTCACGAGCCTTTTACTTTCCTAATACATTTTATTATCTTATATTCTCTCTATCTTTATCGTATTCCATCCAGTTATCTTTAATACCTCGTTATTGTTATAATATCTCGTTATCTTAATATTTTTTTGTTTGTTTTTATCTTTATTGGTAAATTCTTATAGGTTTTACCGTCAGGAGCTTCAGCTGGACTAGTGAGAAGTATCCTTGACTTTACAGGAATGTGTAGATTACTCCTAGCTTAACATACATACATGGGTTACTATTCTATTTATATATTTCTCTATTCCATTTATCTACACTTTCTCTTCTATTATCACATCCTTCTCTTTAGCGTTAGCTGAGAGAGAGAGAGAGAGAGAGAGAGAGAGAGAGAGAGAGAGAGAGAGAGAGAGAGAGAGAGAGAGAGAGAGAGGAGAGAAGAGAGAGGAGCAAAGAGAGAGAGAGAGAGATGTAGAGAGAGAGAGAGAGAGGAGAGAGAGAGAGAGAGAGAGAAGAGAGAGAGAGAGAGAGAGAGAGAGAGAGAGAGAAGGAGGAGGCAGCGGTCCTTGTCACAATTATTATCTCCGACACGTTGAATTGAAGGTTTGAATGGTCTTCAGGCTTAATTATAACTTAGTGTTGAGTTGGTCGGGGGAGGAATGAAGGGAGGAGGCAGAGAGGGTGAAGGGGAGAGGAGGGAGTATAGGAAAGACATTGTTATTTGTGGTGGTGATGAGGAGGAGGGTTTAGCTTTACTTCGTTGTCATTACTATAGTGTTAGGTTAGGTTAGTGCTAGGTTAGGTTAGATTAGGTTAGGTTAGGTTAGGTTAGGTTAAATTAGGTTAGGTTAGTGCTAGGTTAGGTTAGGTTAGTGTTAGGTTAGGTTACGTGTTACTTCCTACTTGGTTGTGATTACTATAGGGTAGGGATGATGTTAAAAGGGAGAGAATTAGGGGAAGGATGTGTAAAGGAAGAGTAAGTAGTAAAAGGGAAGAAGTGTTTGGAATGGTGTGTGTGTGAGGGGG
>JACEEZ010007699.1:15000-27500 GCA_016584305.1 Chionoecetes opilio
GCCTTTTTTTATGCATACCAATTATTCATATACTTGTTTTCATGCTAAGGCAATTACTGAGGTATATTTATGGGTTCACATGATGTATAGGCCCAATTAAAACCTGAAAAATATCATAATTGTATCGATATTTAATAGTGTCCTCTCGCTTTGCCATTAAATTTGGTCACTCTAAATTCGCTGATTGAAACGCAGTGGCAATTTGCACCAAATATTATACGCAGCGTGTGTCTGTGTGTACGTGTTGAGTCCCGTGTCGTGTCCTGCTATTACCTATGACTGTATACCTTATTGTTGTATTACCTATATGCTGTATTATGCTGTATTACCTATATACCTATTACTAGTTATATGTACCTATGGCTACCTGGTGTTGTGTTGGTGGAAGGAAACCAAACCAAAATATAAATAAATCAAAGTAAAAAAACGGAATCATATAAAACATCCTATCAAAACATAATATAAAAAAAATCATGAATCAAATTAAAACATAAAACAAAATCATATAAACCAAACCAACACGACAATATTATCAGTCGTGGCGCTGCATCCAAACCATGATTGTAACTTTGAATTTGTTGTGCATTATGGAGATATGTAGTTAATATTGATTCATAGGTAAACGTATTGATTTTGTCTCTACGTTCTTATTCACTTCGTTTTACATCCATTCATCTATTTATCATCACACAAAAAGGTTACCGAATCTACACTTTCACACGCCTTGAAAAGCATAAAAAATTGTGCTGAGTATTACCTTCTTATAGATTACACATAGGGAATAAAAACAAACTATATATCATTGCTGAGTATTACCTTCTTATAGATTACACATAGGGAATAAAAACAAACTATATATCATTGCTGAGTATTACCTTCTTATAGATTACACATAGGGAATAAAAACAAACTATATATCATTGCTGAGTATTACCTTCTTATAGATTACACATAGGGAATAAAAACAAACTATATATCAACAATAATTAATAGAGGAATGTAAAGATTTCAATTGCGGGAGAAATTGTTGTTTGAGACGATGTAAAGTCGTAGAAACGGAATTGGGTCTAAAGAAGGAAATTATGGAAGGGTAGTGATGGAAATGGGGTGAATGGGTGTACGAGGGAGGTTGTGGGGGGGGTTGTAAGGGGTTGTGTTGTGTATTGTGCGGTGGTGTTGTGTCCAATAATAGCGATACATGCCTCATTCTCTCTCTCTCTCTCTCTCTCTCTCTCTCTCTCTCTCTCTCTCTCTCTCTCTCTCTCTCTCTCTCTCTCTCTCTCTCTCTCTCTCTCTCTCTCTCTCTCTCTCTCTAGCTCGCTCTCTCTCTCTCTCGCTCTCTCTCTCAGGGCTGAATGATGTATTATGCACAACGCAAGCAAAGTTTCCGTTTTTCCCGGAATAATGAAAAATGAATTGCATAAATATTAATTAGGTTTGCCATTGTGATCCGATGGGTTTTTTTCATTAAATACGCGTTTTTTTCCCCCTCTGTAATGTGTGTTCGGGTTCTATTTCTGTGTCGCCGAGGGGAAGTGGCGAGAATATTTTTAATTATTTTTTTCCGCGAGTTAAAAATAGTTCTTTCTCTTTTTTCTTATTTGGTTTATTTTATTTCATTAGTGTTGGTTGGTGAAGAATGTTGTTGGTGGTGGTGGTGGTGGTGGTGGTGGTGGTGGTGGTGGTGGTGGTGGTGGTGGTGGTGGTGGTGAAGATGTTGATGTAGGGCTTAAGTTGAATATTTGTAGTGGTGATTAGTGTTGATTTGAAGAAGAAAAAAACTGTTTGGGTAGATGCCTTTGTTGTTATATTTTCTTTCAAATTGAGGGAAGGAGATTAGTTCATTGCTTCCCGTTCTCTTTTCTCCCCCTTGTTGTGGTAGCAGTGATTGTGGGGATGGAAGTGGTAGAGAAGTGGTTGGGGAAGAGACTGTCTACACTAACTATTGTCTTCCTTTTATTCCTTTTCACTCCCATTCAATCAGCGGAAACCAGGTATCGGCGAGCGTGACTCCCCTTCCAGTGTTGTGTGTGGGTGGTAGATGGGGAAGGGGAGTTGGTAGAGGACGAGGAAACTGGGGATGTATGGTGGGGAAGGGGTGTGTGGGATGTTGATGATGTCTAATGTAGACGGACATTGTTCTTCTCCTAAATCTATCAATAGTGGTGTTCCCCAGGGTTCTGTCCTATCACCCACTCTCTTTCTATTATTCATTAATGATCTTCTAGGTCTAACTCAAAGCCCTATCCACTCCTACGCTGATGATTCTACCCTGCATTTTTCAACGTCGTTTATTAGACGTCCAACTCAACAGGAACTAAGTGATTCACGGAGAGATGCCGCCGAGCGCCTAACTTCTGATCTTTCTATAATTTCTGATTGGGGCAAAGCAAACCTTGTTTTGTTCAATGCCTCACAAACCCAATTTCTTCACCTATCTACTCGACAAAACCTACCAGATAACTATCCCCTCTTCTTCAATGACACTCAACTGTCTCCTTCTTCTACAATGAACATTCTATGACTATCCTTTACTAAAAATCTGAACTGGAAATTTCACATATCATCTCTTGCTAAAACAGCTTCTAAGAAGTTAGGTGTCCTGTGGTGTCTGCGTCCTTTTTTTTCTCCCTCCCAAATGCTTGCTCTCTACAGGGGCCTTATCCGCCCATGTATGGAGTATGTCTTACATGTTTGGGGAGGATCCACTCATACAGCTCTCTTAAACAGGGTTGAGTCAAAAGCTTTTCGTCTCATCAACTCCTCTCCTCTGACTGACTGTCTTCAATCTTTAAATCACCGCCGCAATGTTGCTTCTCTTGCTCTCTTCTACCGTTATTTTCATGCTCACTGCTCTTCTGAACTTGCTAACTGCATGCCTCCCCCCCTCCCGCGGCCTCGCTGCACAAGACTTTCTACTCATTCTCATCCCTATTCTGTCCATCTTTCTAATGCAAGAGTTAATCAGTATCTTTACTCTTTCATCCCTTTCACTGGTAAACTCTGGAACTCTTTTCCTGTTTCTATTTTTCCACTTTCCTATGACTCAAATCTTTTCAAAAGAAGAGTAACAAGACACCTCCCGAACTAAATTGGCTCACCCCTCTTTTTTATTTTATTCCCTTACTGTCTTCTTTATAGGGACTGGCAACTAAGCGGGCTTTGTGTTACTCATTTTTGTTGTGCCCTTGGCCAGTCCTTAGTGATGTAAAAAAAAAAAAAAAATTGTTGCAAAGTAGAGTATTTATGACAGAGTTCCATGTTAAAAATTGTTCCTTCAGCAGTGTCCGTCTCTACCTTGGCCGAAAAAAGGCATTACTGGTATAGTAGTGGTGGTGGTGGTGGTGTACAAAAAACTATGTAAAAAGTTATTTGTTCAAGCTGTCTGTGGTGATGTCTGTGGGCTGAGTGACACAAGACAACGCTCTATTTACGTCTATTTTGACCGTGTTATTCAGAGTCAGCTTGAAATACATCGCTTGTCGAATACACAGCCGTCAGAGTCCTCATTATAGATATATTATACCTTATTATAGAGTTGAATGAACAGCTAACTATATACATGAGCATATCCGCCGTGCCGTTACGTGTTATTTGTTCACTTAAATTATGTAGAAGAAAAAAGCATTCGCCATCAACATTATATTTGAAATTTACTATTTTTACTGCGATCAGTTAATTTACCGGCGCAATGAGACTGAAGAGAAATAATTTAGTCTTTCATAAAATATCACTATAGGAGAAAAGATGTAATTTTGTTTGCATCAATTTGTTCCATCATATTATTATTATTATTATTTTTTTTTTTACGCTAGTATGCTTTTTTTTACAATGCTGCGAGTCACAATCTTGACACATAAATGTAATTATTGGAATAAACACACACACACACACACACACACACCCACCCACCCACCCACCCACCCACCCACACCCACCCACCCACCCACCCACCCACCCACCCACCCACCCACCCACCCCCACCCACCCACCACCCACCCACCACACCCCCACCTACCCACCCAACCACCCACCCACACACACACACACACACCACAACACACACACACACACACACACACACACACACACACACACACACACACACACACACACACACACACACAATCACTACTGTAATGTATTGACTCTTAGGTTTTTATTCGTGTATTAGGAATTCCTGCGAAAATTATAATAATATCATTGATTATGTAAAGGTTGGAGCACTTAATTAAACATTCTGCAAGGCAAGTTTAATTAATAACGAGGCACACTATTCATAATGTCAATTTTTGATATTGCTCCCCGGTGCTTCCTTTGAGGGATTCTGTCTTTGTTGCAGGAGCAGGCGTGTGTATTTGTGTGTGTAGCGATGAGGCTGATGTCACGGGCGGCTGGCTGTGTTGTGCGGGTTGTGATGAGAGAGAGAGAGAGAGAGAGAGAGAGAGAGAGAGAGAGAAGAGAGAGGAAAAGAGAGAGAGAGAGAGAGAGAGAGAGAGAGAGAGAGAGAGAGAGAGAGAGAGAGAGAGAGAGAGAGAGAGAGAGAGAGAGAGAGAGAGAGAGACTTATACAATATTTCACACAACCTAAATAAGCAACTAAATTGAGAAACATGCAAAAATTGAGAGAGAGAGAGAGAGAGAGAGAGAGAGAGAGAGAGAGAGAGAGAGAGAGAGAGAGAGAGAGAGAGAGAGAGAAGAGAAAAGAGAGGAGAGAGAGAGAGGAGAGAGAGAGAGAGAGAGAGAGAGAGAGAGAGGAAAAAAATACATCTGAAAGCCATGAAGAATATTGGAAATGATCTTTTTCACCATATAGAGAACCGACAAGATGCTACTTCAAAGTGGAGCCTTTCAGATGGTGGGAAGGGACGGGAAGGTTAGATAGAGGGAGGGAGGGTAGGGAGGTTAGTAGGGGAGAGGAGGGGATTGGTAGTAGTAGTAGCAGGGGAGGGGAGAGGGATAGGGGAGGGAGGGAAGGGAGGGTTTAGACATCGATGGGGATAGGCAGATGGGAAAAAAGGGAGAGTGGCGTAGAGGTATTTCCTTTTACTTATTCTCGCAGCCTAGGCGTGGTGGGTGGATGAGTGGATGGGTGGATGAGTTGACCCATCCACCCATTCATCCACCTACCCATCCACCCATCCACCTCACCACTGCTTCCCTCTGAGGCAATCTTATGGAACACAAAGCTGGAAAGGAAACAGGATACAGGAATGTGAATTTCTATCCACTGAAAGACGTAAAGGCTCGTCTGCCGCCACCTTGAGACTACTCTTCGAGGCCTCCTGTCGGTAGTCTTGATGATTATTGGCGTCGACAGCTCGATGGGGCGGCGTAAGGTGGTGGTCTGTGCTTGCCTCGGGGCCCCGCCAGCCTGCCACTCACGCTGTGGACGCCGTCGACTTGTCTTGCGCTCACCAGAATCTCACGACCCCCATATTTCGTTTCCAGGTGTTTTAAGGGAAGAAACAAAGCCACTGTAAAAAGTTTTGTAGATGAAGGAGCATGACAGTGTTAGGTCATAGATCGTGCATCGCCCACACAGTGTTCTGTCTAAGATACACTGGTTTGGAGAGTTAAGGAACACGCATGAAGGCAAGTGTCGGGAAGGGCAGCCGCGGCAGGACAGTGAACCTTTGAACCCCTGGTAGCAGCGTGAGGCGGGTGAGTCGCGCTGATGCCGGGCGCTGCGCCATGCTGTGCCACCCGCTGGAGGAGCTGAGGCGGGTCCTCGGCGCCCTCACCGGCATGTTCACCGACAACAACAACTTGGAGACGCTGCTCGACAAGAACACACCATGGCACGCCTCGGAGCAGGACCTGGCCCTCTGCATCTACCTGAAAGAGGCTGACGCCTTACACTGCCGTGAGGAGTGCGTGGAGGAGGCCGAGTGTTCCTCGTGGGAGGGGGACGATGAGGAGGCGCCCCTGTGCACCCCAGTGACCCCTAAGCGATCTCGCGAGGCCCCCACCATGTGGCCCACCCTCAACAAGAGCCAGCGGGTCCAGCTGGCCAACACCAACATGGCCATGGAGTGGACGGTGGCCGGCCTCTACATCTGTAGGTTCCTGCACCGCCGGGTGAGTGTGCAGCAGGTGCCGCGGCGACACCCCCTGTGCCTTTTTATCTATGTATGTTTTACGTAAATATCATAGTTTTTGAGTTATTAAGGAAAACGGGATTAAAAAAAAAACCACTACATGCCCAGCCCGGCACTGGCCTTGCCGGATGGGGGGATGCACTCACCCCGACACTACGAACACCCTTGTCCTGTTCCCCATCGGCGGTGAGAGTACAGGTTGTATGGCAGAGCCGTGTGTTGTGGTGACGGGTAAGTTGTGGTGGGAGCAAGTAGTGCTAAACTTTGGTAAGGTTTGTGTGGTTAAAACATTCCCGTTGTCTCCCCTTGAAAGCCACGAGAGAAAATGGGTTTGTGGCTGAGAGAGAACTGGGAAGGGAGGGTGGACTAAGACATTCGTGATGCTGCAAGATAACTCCTTCGTTTTAGGATACCTATTATGTAATGCACTCACTGATAATAATCTGGATAAGTATATACCCAGGAACTTGACCGCTGCGCTGGGACTGTTTGACTTTTATTTAATGACTTTTACTTTCTTATTTATACTTATCTTATCCTTATATGATATATCTTAACATATTCCTTTCTGACTTTTAATATATTTTGACTATTTATTTATTGACATTAAGGGTTGGAGAGCTAACAATAAACGTCAAGTCTGCAAAAAAGAAACCTGACGGAATGATGATAATGATAATGAGCTTATGTAAATAAAAGAAGGGAGTATGGATTACAATTAGATAATTCTAAGTAATTTTTTTCTCTTTTTCCCAGGAAAATGTTTGATTTCGGGGGTGTCAGTGACGGAGGGGTAACCGGGTAGGGGGGACTGTTGTGTGTGTGTATGTGTGGTGGTGTTGTGTGTGTGTGTGTGTGTGTTGGGGGTGGGGTGTTTTGTTTGCAACTCGAGGGGGGTGAGGAGATGAGGTGTTGCAGTAAGTAAAGGAGAATAAAGGTCCCCCCAAAAATGATGGCAAGAAACAAAGGGCCCAAGAAAAAAACTGTATTAATAGGTACTATTTAATATTATCATCGAAGGTCGTGAATATTCTACTTGAAAACATAAATAAGTCTTTTAGTCAAATGTAACTTCCTAATCACCAAATCCGTGTTCTATATTAAGCAAGTAACTCGAGGAAAGTTTTATAATTATGGTGAGTGATTTATCGAAGTATTAGTAGGGTAGACGAGGATATATATAGCTTGAGTTAAGGAAGTTAAGAAGATGTTATTGATCCTAAGTGTGATTGGAAGGGAAGGGGATACGGTAATTGAGGAGAGGAAGAGAGGATAATGAGGCAGTGAAGGGAAACAATAACTTGGGTGCAAGGAAAGAAGGAAGGGTTACGTAGAAACAGATCATTTTGTGAAGAGAAGAGGGAGAAAAGGGATAAATAAGTAGGTAAATTGTTAAGTAGATAAAGAAATAGATAAGTAAATAAGTAGATAAATAAGTAGGTAAAAAAATAAGAAGGGATAAGAGGTTTCGAATGAGGTTGAATGACAGGACAGCGAAAAAATAAACTTCAGAAGGAAACGCGTAACAATTTTTTTCAATCTACTAAGGGTTGATTATTTATTTTTCGTAAAGTTTTTTTTTTTGCATTTTTTGTTCATGTGCGTCTCCTCTCTTTTCTCCCTCTCTCTCTCTCTCTCTCTCTCTCTCTTCTCCCCTCTCTTCTCTCTCTCTCTCTCTCTCTCTCTCTCTCTCTCTCCCCTCTCTCTCTTCCCCTTCTCTCTCTCTTCCTCTCTTCCCCTCTCTCCTCTCTCTCCTCTCTCTCTCTCCCCTCCCCTCTTCACCTCTTCCTCTTCCTCTTCTTTCATCCCACCTTCCTCTTCCGACCAAAATAATGCCTTTGTGAGCCCTTAAGTCTCAGGTAATGCAAGGTAATGACAGAAGGTTTTTTTTTTGTCTCCTCCTCCTCCTCCTCCTTCCCTCCCAAAGCTGTCACCACCCATCCTCCTTCCCTCATATCATCCGACTTCGTTTTTTGTTGAGAGAGAGAGAGAGAGAGAGAGAGAGAGAGAGAGAGAGAGAGAGAGAGAGAGAGAGAGAGAGAGAGAGAGAGAAGAGAGAGAGGGGAGAGAGAGGGGGAAGAGAGAGAGATTCCAGATCCTAATTTGCCGCACCACGAATTTTCTTTAACTTCCATTCCTCCCTTTTTCTTCTTTCTTCCTTCCTTCCTTCATTCATTCATTCATTCCATTTTTGGTCTATTCTTATATGCTTTTCGCTTTTATTTGTATTCAACCCTATTCCTTCCATCTGATTCTCCTTCTCTTACATCATAATTATTCTGCTTTTCTTCATTTCCTCTTTTCCGTTCTTACTCTTTTCCTCTTCGGTGTTTCCTGGGTTGTTTCTCCATTCATCACATTCTTCTGGTGAATTTGTCTTGCTTGTTTGTCTTCCTTTGTGCTTGTGTATGTCTGTTGATTGTTGACTGTTTTACTTACTCTCAAAAACGGTGTGTATGGGTGTGTATGTGTGTGTGTGTGTGTGTGTGTGTGTGTTTCTTATTAGGTCTTTTTACCATGTGAGTATTTCTTACTTTCTTTGTTCTGTGTGTATGTGTTTGCTTGTTAGTGTGTGGAAGCATTAATGTATGTATATATGTATAGGCTATGTATGAATACCGTTTTTTTAGTTTGTTTCCATAGACACCCAACTCATTGTCATGGCTTGAGGTTATACTACTATTACTCTTACTACTACTGCTACTACTACTATTACTCTTACTACTACTGCTACTACTACTATTACTCTTACTACTACTGCTACTACTACTATTACTACTACGACGTTCCATTTCTATTGCTACTACTTCTTTTATACTACTACATTTCTCTTCTACTACTGCACACTACTATTATACTATCGTTCCATTTCTATTGCTACTACTTCTTTCCTCTACTACTTTCCTTACTACACTGCACTACTACTATTACTATACTAATTCCATTTCTATTGCTACTACTTCTTTCACTACTACTACTATTACTCTTACTACTACTGCTACTACTACTATTACTACTACTACGTTCCATTTCTATTGCTACTACTTCTTTCACTACTACTACTATTACTCTTACTACTACTGCTACTACTACTATTACTACTACTACGTTCCATTTCTATTGCTACTACTTCTTCCACTACTACTACTACTACTACTTACTACTACTACTACTACTACTACTACTACTACTACTACTACTACTACTACCACCACACAACCACCATCATCCTATGTAAGTAAAACAACGACAACATACATTCTTAAGATCATCATTCGCACCTATTTTCCTCACCTTGGTCACTCGACGCATCCTTTCCTCTTAACCAGCACGTAATAGCGGCAAAGGAAACGACGCCTTTTAACAATGGTAAGGCCAACAATGAGGGTTCCTTACTTATGTAGTCTTTCGAGGCTTAAATAGTTACGTTATTCATGAGAGAGAAGTGAGAGAGAGAGAGAGAGAGAGAGAGAGAGAGAGAGAGAGAGAGAGAGAGAGAGAGAGAGAGAGAGAGAGAGAGAGAGAGAGAGAGAGAGAGAGAGAGAGAGAGAGAGAGAGAGAGAGAGAGAAGGATCGTGTTGGTTCAGGTTTGCTACGGATGAATTAACTAGCGTGCTAACTAGCGTTCATTTTTTTGCCTAGTCGCATCTGTAACTTCTCAGCGGTAGAGGTCGGGGGTAGGAAGGAGAGAGGGAACAGTGGTGGGGTATTGAGGGAAGTGGTGGTCAGTAGAGGCTATGGAGAGAAGGGGGGACAGTGGTAGGGTGGTAGAGAAATGAGGGGTGGGTAGTGAACGGTAGGCAGTAGGGGGCTTAGAGAGAAGGGGGACAGTGGTAGGGGTGGCGAGAAAAGGGGGCAGTAAAGAGTAGAAGGAAAGGAGGAGCAGTGGGTGGGGGGCAGGAAAGGGAGGCAGTGAAAATACCCAGTGAGGGGGGGAAGGGATGGGGTATGAGTGGTGGGGGGAGATGGAAAGGCGGAAGAGTGGTGGTGTAGGGGGGACGGGGGAGAGTGGAAGGTGGAAGGTGGAGGGAGAGGGGAAACAGTGGATGTGGGTGGGAAGGGACTGGGGAGGGGGGGCATTGGTGGGGGGAAGGGAAGGGGCACTGGTTAGGGGGGGAAAGAAAACGGGAGATGGGAGGACGGCGGCGAGGCACTTGATCACGTGATGGAAACAACCAATGAGCCGTCAGTGATCATGCCCCGCGGCCAATGGGATCACGGATGAAGGTGTTACGTCGTCAGGAGAACTGGAGGAACTTTGCCAACCACCGCATCCTTTAACTAATGCATTCATTGAGCGACGGAAGATTACAGCTCGTGGAGGCTCGGCGGTCGCGTTGCTTTGGTTAGCTTTGCTTCTACGTTTTTTTTCCATCTATTTATTATTTTTATATATTAGTTACCTATGCGAGTTTGTTTTAAATGTGTGTGCGTAACTCGTCACCAGCCGCCGTGTGTACTGAGAACGTGCACGTGTAGGTAAGTGACCATTCATGTGCTTGGTATGTACAAGTGTGTGTTGGTGTGTGTGTGCGCGTGTGTGTTTAGGTGTGTGCGCGTGTGTATTTATGTGTGCGCGTGCGTGTGTAACTACCAGGCCATTGATAGTGCTGTACATCAATAGTAATTCGACTTTTCTGGAACAATTTGATATTTTGTTGTGTAAAAGCGAGCTATGAATGAATGTATTGCAGTAATGGGAAACCAATAACAGTTATGAGAGAGAGAGAGAGAGAGAGAGAGAGAGAGAGAGAGAGAGAGAGAGAGAGAGAGAGAGAGAGAGAGAGAGAGAGAGAGAGAGAGAGAGAGAGAGAGAGATCCACAACCACTCACGGTATTGGTGTGAAGACTTTATCAACGCCATTCAGTAAAGTAAAAAATGTGTATCAAATATTATAGTTTGGATCACGCGAGAGGGAAAAAAGGTTCTATGCTCCGTCCAGGAAGTGTGATGTGACTGTTGTGACACATTGATGTTTACTTAATGTACAGGTGTGTGTGTGTATGGTGTGTGTGTGTTTATGTGTGTGCGTGTGTGTGTGTGTATGATGTTTACTTAATGTACAGGTGTGTGTGTGTGTGTATGGTGTGTGTGTGTTTATGTGTGTGCGTGTGTGTGTGTGTATGCTGTTTACTTTATGTACAGGTGTGTGTGTGTGTGTGTGTATGGTGCGTGTGTGTTTATGTGTGTGCGTGTGTGTGTGTGTATGCTGTTTACTGTATGTACAGGTGTGTGTGTGTGTGTATGGTGCGTGTGTGTTTATGTGTGTGCGTGTGTGTGTGTGTGTATGATGTTTACTTTATGTACAGGTGTGTGTGTGTGTGTGTATGGTGCGTGTGTGTTTATGTGTGTGCGTTTGTGTGTGTGTGTATGATGTTTACTTTATGTACAGGTGTGTGTGTGTGTATGGTGTGTGTGTGTTTATGTGTGTGCGTTTGTGTGTGTGTATGATGTTTACTTTATGTACAGGTGTGTGTGTGTGTGTCTATGGTGCGTGTGTGTTTATGTGTGTGCGTGGAAAGCCGCCCATTGCAAGATTGATGAAGTAGGGGTAATAGTGAGGGGTGAGGCATGTACAAATAATGTATAAAGATATAGGAGGAGTAAAAAGAAAAGGAGGAGGTGAAAGAGTAAAGAAAATAAGAAGAGAAGGAGGAGAGGCAGGACAACGAAAAGGAATGGGAGGTTAACACTGATCTGATAAGAAAGTCAAGGAAAGCTGTAGGAAACTAAAGGTATTTTGGTAAAAGAAGAAGGAAGGAAAGGATCGCTGTTGTGATAGAGAGAGAGAGAGAGAGAGAGAGAGAGAGAGAGAGAGAGAGAGAGAGAGAGAGAGAGAGAGAGAGAGAGAGAGAGAGAGAGAGGAGGGAGGGTAGTGGGAGGATAGACAGATAGCTTGTTGGTCACTAGTAAGGGAGGGAAGAGATCACAAACTGGGTCCCGGCATAGGTAGATAGGTCACTAGTCAAAGTGAGAGGTAGTAGAAAGTAAAGGAGGAGGTGGTAGATGAAGGAAAATAAGGGAAGGAAGGAGGAGTTGGGAGGATTACAGTACAGAAGGAAGGAAGGCAGTACCGGAAGGAAGGTACAGAATGGGTCCCAATAAGAGATACAGGAGAGACAGAAAACGTGTGTAGAGACTTGTTGATGCGCCTCACAAGTTACATATGCATTGCGCAATAAGAATAAAAATCAATGTTCAATTCCTTAACCCCTTGAGACCGAGAACATAATTTCCATTGTATTTTGGCTACCATTACACGATTTTTAGTGAATATAACAAATATTCTATAGATATGACCTGTTTAGTATCCTTGTTCCCTAGTTAATTTGTTATATTCAGTTACTTATCGTAATTTTATGGCTAACAACAGACGATTTTATATAGCAAAGGAAAGAT
>JACEEZ010007701.1:0-2500 GCA_016584305.1 Chionoecetes opilio
AAAAAAAACTTATCGGAGGTTTTTTCGAGTAGATAGGTGATAAATTGGGGTTTTTGGGCTTTGAACAAAAAAGGGTTTTTGTTTTCCCCCAGTAAATTATAAAAAGACAGAAGTTGGGCATTGGGGCATCTCTCCGTGAAGCACTTTTTTTCCTTGATTTGGGACGTCAAATAAGCGCTTTGAAAAATGCGGGTAAATCATCAGCGTAGGAGTGGGGGGTTTTTGAGTTAGATTTTAAAAGTCATTAATGAAAAATAGAAAGAGAATGGGTGATAGGACAAAACCCCGGGGGGAACACCATATTGATTTTTTTGGAGAAGCAATGCCCGTTACAGTACTGCAATAAACGGTTTGAAGGAAAATTTTAAGATGAAGGTACGAGAGTGGGATAAACCCCGATAGAGGGATTTTGAAATTAAGATTTGTGCCAGACTCTATAAAAAGTTTTTGATATGTCAAGGGGCACAGCAAAATTTCACCAAACCCCTAAAGGAGGTCCCAAAGTTTCAGTTAGGAAAGCTAAAAGATCGCCAGTAGACGCCCTTTAGGGAAACCGTACTGACGATCAGTAGAAGTTTGTGACGGGATAGATGTTTAGAATTTTCTTATTAATAAAGATTAAAAAGTTTTAAAAGGGCAAAGTAAAAGTATAGGACAGTGTTTTGAAGGATTAGGCGGTCACCCTTCTTGGGAAAGGGTTTTGGATGTGAGCAACTTCCAGCGGGAAAGGGAAAAGTAAAATTTTTGATAGACTAAAGGAAAAATTTGACCGGACAGGGGCAAGCCAAAACACGTTTTTGAGAACAATAGGAGGGATCCGTCAGGACCGTATCCTTCCGGGGATCTGGGCCCAGAAAGGGCAAAAAAAATATCTTTAAAAAAGAATCTTAATAAAGGCAAATATAGTCGAAGGGGGGAGGAAAAGGAGAAACAACCCCTTCACTCCCCCAAAGGGGAAATTTTTCAGCAAGGGTTTGAGTAAAGTTTTAGTTTTAAAAATAGATGAACGCTGGGGAGCCATCTGGGTGAAGCATAGGGGGGAAAATTAAAAAAAATTTTTCGAGATGTTTTAGCTAGTCCAAGTCACGAGAGGAATTATATTCAGAAAGTTTTGCATTTTCTTGAATGAAAATTTTTTTTGGTAGGTTGAAGAAAAGATTTGGCATGATTCGGGCAGAAATATAAAGGGGCAGGTTTCAGGAATGAGAAAAACGGTAAAATACGTACATGTAATTTATGTACTATTGTACCGTCTGTGACCCGCCTCTATATTTTGGGACACATGAAAAAAAAATGATTTAAAAACCAATTTTGACGGGTTTTAGGTTTAGATAAAGGGGTGGAATGTAGCCCCTGCCGAGACTATGACCTCAGTTATGCCTCCAAAAGAGAGGGGTATCTGACAGGGAACAGAAATATTCCAGGGAAAAAAGTAAAGTATACCCCTTTAAAAGTCTTATTAGCGATTTGAAATGCCAGAAGCCCCCCCGCTTGGTGTGTCCCGGGGCGGCACCGAGCGATAGGACAGGTTACGAAAAAAGATTGTGTCAAGGAAACCCTAAGGGAGACAATAGTTTCCAGAGTAAACAGAAGTCTCTTTTTTCAACGGTAAAAGCGGGAAAGGGCCCAAATAGAAGATTGGGAAGGCACCTAAGGAAATTTGGCGCGGTTAGTAGGAAGTGGGTCATGGCTGAAGGGAAATTAAAGGGGGGTAACGGGGAAAGTGAGGTCGGGCTGAGGAGGTAATTAGAGAGGTTAAAAAGGAAGTGGGGTCGGGGCTAAGATGTTAACCTCTTTGTAAGGAATAAAATTGACGGACAGAAAAAAAATTTCCTTAGGGGGAAAAAAACGCCCAGAAAGAGTGACCAAAAATGGATCCACCAATTTAAAACACAACATTGGAGTAAAAAAAAACATTTTTTTAAAGGTTAAAGGCGGGATTGGGGTAAAAAAAGAAAGTAAATGATGGAAAGGACAGTGAAAAATTAACTCGCGTGCTAAAAACAATTTGAGATTAAGTAGCAAAACAGGCAAAAAGGGGCCCCAAAAGGGTTTTACAAGTATTAAAACAAGACAAGGAATAGTTGGGCCGTTAAGGTCGGGCAGGGGAGGTCTTAAAAACGGGTGAGGATATGTGTAAAAAGTCTAAATATTTTCTTAAATGTTTTTTTTCGGGGAGGATACACAGAAATCCGATAGGGAACGATGTTCAAAGGAAGCGATGAGGAGAAACTCAAAGATATTTTTATAAATAGGGAAAGGGGGAGGGGGTGTGGAAAATTTTTTTTAGGGGGAAAAAGGTTGGGGGAAAAAGGGAAAAGGGGTTTTTAGGGGGGGTAATTTTTTAAAGGGAAAATTTTATTAGGAAGGAAATGTTTTCCCAAAAATTTTAAAAGGGGGGCAAAAATGTAAAAAGCCCTTCTAAAACATTGGGAAATTTGGAACATTGCAAAAAATTGAGGAAAAAATGTTTTCCCCAAAATTTCAAAAACAGGATTAA
>JACEEZ010007701.1:7500-12172 GCA_016584305.1 Chionoecetes opilio
CATGCAAAGAAACCATCTGTAAGAAAAGTAAGACAGATGTGAGTGTGGACAGAGTCGAGGAATACCTCTCAGTATTGTCATGTGCTATTTCGACTAAGTTGTTTTGGATCTCCATGGATGAGAGAGAGATGGGAGATGAGAGAAATTATAATCTTGGCTTACGAAACAGGGAATAAAATATGGTGTGTGGTAATGGGAGGAAACTGGAATGATTAGTTATTGATTATGGATGACGCAGCTCTTGTCGCACATAATATGGAACAGCAGTTGCGAAATCTAGTAAAATAAAATTGAGAAAGATTTGTAGCAGTAATCAAAGGGAATTTTACTAAAAAAGAAAGTGAAGAGATGTAAGGGAAGAAGCCCAGATGCCAATTTAGTTTTGAATGGTGAAACTTTAGATCAGGTGGTCAACGTCATGTACTTGATTGTGAATGCTGATAGTTGGGTCCATGAAGGCAGTGTTTGGGCAAAATGTGGGAGAAGTAGCAAATATCTGGTGGCTTTGAAGGAAATTTGGAACAGATAAGCCTCTGTCTGTGGCAAAAATAGAAAGATTCAAATATTTCAGGGCATTCTTGCACCAGTTTTGTATGATCGTTTGGTATAGGATCTAAGCACAATATGATCCAGTAAGAGGTCACATATATTGGCAATGAAGTGACTACAAATTGCCAATGATATGGCTTCATAGTATGAAATGATAATCTGAGATTTATAAGGAATCCGGCTTGAGACAAGAAAAAACAATGGGTGCAATAGAGGTTGCCTCATGACTCATGTGGAAAGATTGTGGAAGCACAGGAGGTTCAAAAAGCTGTTTTGCATTCGTAGTAGAAATCAAAAGGTTAAGGGAAAAGGAGATACATTTTCAAAAACCATTGAGCTGCTGATGACTAAAGATCTATAAATTAGAAAGACGTGTATGGAATTGCGCGTTGGAGGCGGCAACTTGCTACCGGTTTAAGGGACTTTTTGGAAACTATATAAATCACTGGGAATTACTTTGGGCTTGGTTGTGGAGTTTTAGACGTAAGAAAAGGAAAGAAAAGCCTAAATATACGTATGTGTACTTGTCAATATGTTTTGCTATAACAAAAACAAGATTCGTACATATATGCATGCATAAATATGGGTGTAAATATGATGAAAATGTTATAGCAATACGTTTATGTCAAACTTAGAATAAAAAAAGAGGGAAATAATGCAAAATATTTGAATATGCAGAAGGCGATAATATGTTATTTAATATACCTAGTCACATTTAAAAAATATATATATAAATTTCATTATGTTCTGATTTGTGAAATCTCAAAACTTTTTTCTCCTGAGCTTGGTTCATATATTATGGGTTTTTTTTCTCAGCTGCTGCACCATACGCTTACCGTAGATAACAGTGAAGTCGCCAGTTCTACGTTTCTTTGTTATTTACAGACGTGTGGTGGCGTTAATACTTACATTTGTACATCCATGATTTCAGGAAAGTTAGAAGGCGCTATCTGGAAAGTCTGTGTCATTTTGTGTCTTATTCTGTGTCATATTAGGGCTATAAATGAACAAATTACAAAAATAGAACCGAGTGGCGGCCTCACTATACCTACTACAGTAAAGTCGCCAGCTAGTATTTTAACCCAACAGTTGAGTCGCCACTCTGGGGAATTCAGGGAAATTGAGGTAAAGTAAAACTAGTCTCTATATATATTAGCTGCGGAAGATGCTTGGATATAGTATAAAAATTCCTCTGCCAACGTGAAAATAAATTCTATTCAAGTTTGAAAGATCTGGCAAGTCTGTGTCCTGCCGCCCGAAAAGCTACTGTTTACTGTCTGTCATCGCGCGAAGAAAAACGTGAGAAGCAAAATGCGCAACAGTTATACTTGCAGATACAAAGCATAAAACAACGCTGAAACAGGGTAGATTATACAGCCATGATATAAACTACTGTGTAACATCTTCAGTGGCACATAAATATCAGTAGTGATGCTATAATTCGTAATATTTGGCGCCTGGCGACTTCGCTGTAGGTGGCGACTTCACTGTTATCTACGGTAGTTTTATACCGAATAATTACAGTAATGACCAATGCTGATAATAATATAGATAGTTTATAACGATAATAATTTTAAAGTATTGATAATAATGATTATAATGATAATGGAAATAGTCACGATAATTATAATAGTAAAGATAACGAGGATAACGATAGTAATAATAATCATAATAATAGTATTGATCATAATGATATTGATAATCATTTTTGTGATAGTGATGCTAACAATACGTAATGCTAATAATGAAGATAGTTATTACTATTGTAATCATAGAAATAACAATAATATTATTAATATTATTAATATTCATAACTTTAATGATAATAGTAATAATAATGATAATGATTAACGAAAATGATATTGTATATAGTGATAATAATGATATATAATAATAATTGATAATGATAATGATAAATAAACAAGAAATAATAATAACAATAACAGATACATATTATTATCACTGCTATTATTATTGTTTTTTCATTAATACTATTATCATCATCATTGTAATTGTTTATTGATAATATTATGGTTATGTTTATCATTATCCATCATACTCATCGTTGTTTATTGTTATTATTATTTTTACTATAATTGTTTTTATCATGATTATAATTATTATCATTATCATTATCATTGTTAATGTCATTATTGTTATAATTGTAATTATTATTATTATATCTATCATTAAATTTATTTGTATTATAATAATTATTGTTATTATAACTATTGATATCATTATGATTAAATATTTATCATTATTATTATAATTATCATTTTGGTTGTTACTACCCGGGACAGTGGAGTGGTATTGTTTTCAGTAGTGTTTCTTTGTTTGTTTGACGGCAAAATTACTCGAAAACAGTTTAAGGTATAATTTCAACATATTTTATGGTAACAAGATATGACCAAAATCTGGGACGAGTTCGAAAGTAAGAATTATTTAATGAAAAGTCAAGGTCACAATGACCCAAAAGGAAATGTCTATTGGGCTAGGTAAGTATGCATCTCCCCTCTCCTGTCAGTGAGAGCGCACACAATGCTTTTGTGTTGTGGCCCTTTACCAGAGTCTCTGCAGGACTCAATCAATCATCATTGGGGGCATACGCCGGGGGCGCGTCCCCTCGCCCACCCTACACCCCACTCCCGGGGGTCACCACGCGCGAGTTCCCATGCGGCCCCTTCCCCATACCAAGCACCCTTCGACAAAACATCAATTTGCCCCAGCCACGAGCCTTGGGGGCGCCCCTTGGCCCCCTCCCGCCGGTTTGTCTCTTAAGGAAAACCCCATGGGAAGGTCTTTTTTCGGGGTAGCGTGCCACATGCCCATATAGCCGAAGTTGGCGCTGACGGATATGGGGGTAATGGGTCTCGATTATCTCACGGTAAAATCGCTATTTAAAAGAAATCATCCCAGCGATACCCCATGTTCGCGAAGACACTTTTACCAAAGGCATTGATTCGTCCCTTTAAGCATATTTAGGTCCCTGTCTACACCTAGGTAAGAAGGGGTCACAAGCGATTGAAAATCCGGGTCTTTGTCCCCTGCACAGGTACCCACAACGCCAAAAACTCCCGCTGAGCGACCCATAAAAACCCCTGGCATGAATCCCGCCGTAAAAATTCTTTACGTGACCCGCCCTCATTTGGACTGGCACCAAGGGATGTAAAATTTCCAAGATCTTTAATGTCCTCGCCACACCATGAACGACTGATGCTCATTAGTAAATCCCAAAAAACCCGGACCTTGGTCTTGACCAGGGGACCCCAAGTCCCCCAAAGGGTTTGCCTCCTCGTGCGCGCCTCGAGAAGATCCCAGGACCTCCACGACCCGCAAAGATTACTGCACATCGGCAAAAAAAAGACAGTGATCTTGGGGTTGCCACGGGTGCTTACAAACACTTGACTAAACCCTTTTCCAATACCCAGTCCAAAAAGCGTTGAAAAATGGGGGCAAGGGGCACCCTTGCCTCACTCCGTATTCACAGGAAAGAAACTGGATACACCTGCCCCACAATTCAAGCACTCTCAGTCCCAGATCAGACCAGTTACAAACCAATAGTCCTTGCAGGAATCCCCCGAATCGCAGAAGACCCCGAGTGTCACGATGCCTAGTCAAACGCCTTCTTTAGATAACTAGGCTGCAAGCATCCCCCGTCGAAACTCACGTCGGGTTCCACAGGACAGAGCGCTTTGGATAGGGCCCTTGTTGACTTACAGGGGTGAACCCAGATGCTGAGTTTTTCTGATGCTTTACCAGGATGCGAATTTTGTGTCAGCAATAGATGGGCAAACACCTTGCTTTGGGAGCTGATCATGTAAAAACCGCGGGATTTTTGCGTCCCGACGGGCCCCTTTCCCCCTTCAATAGGGACGACCCGCCCCCCTTTTTCCCGTCAGGAGGAATGGTACCTGATTTTCCCCCGGCAGTCGGACACATGCAACCCCCCGGATCATGGCCTCACCCCCAGCTTTTAGGAGCTCCGCACTGAATTACAAACACCCCTACCTTTTCCCCCTTCAATTTGCTACAGCCTCTTGACTCGTCAGGGAGGGTGCGTTTCGTCAATGGGGATCGGGATCCACTGCCTGTAACCCCGTGGTGTGAAGGGGCAGTTGGA